>JAULBR010099189.1:0-11376 GCA_032355825.1 Melanodrymia aurantiaca
GGTTGTACATTGGGTAAGTAGTTTTAACGTTAAATCAAAATATAAAGGGCAGTGTAATAATACGTGAACCTCGTCTTTAATGTGATTATATATATATACATTCATGTATAACACCATTTTACGTAACACGGTCAAATGATTGACGATATTCATACACGGACGCGGTTTATAATCTGGAACGCTGCACTGGACTTGGTGAACACGTGATCTGCCCAGATTGCAGCAGTATCCAGCATATGACGCAGCGGTTGAAAGTAGGCTTACAAGTCAGTCACTCAGAACAAAACTGGGACATGGGCGGTATTTATCAAGCGACTTAAGTCAGAAATAAGACTTAAGCCTAAGAAAAAATTTAAGTCTCTACGATTGTTACTTCAGTTCTGAGAAAGAAAAAAAACCCTAGACATAAGTTTTGGACGTTTATGACTTAAGTCGTAAGTTTCCTCCTGAGGTGTCTTAAGAATTCTACAAAAACTTAAGCTTACGTTGTTGTTGTTTTACCTTATTCAATTTAATGAAACTTAAGTCAAAACTGAAGAAAAACTTAAGTTGTTTGATAAATACCGCCCCAGACCAATATAGATGTTTTGAGAAAAAACTACTTTAACGTTTTTTTTTCTTACTGTATCTTTGGACATAATATTATAAAATTATAGATATAGGCAGTAGTGAATTTATATTAAATATTATTTTATGGAAACAAATTTAACCTTTAATAAAGGTCATACAGCGTAAACTGACCATGGGATTGACCATTTTTTTAATTGTTTGAACATGACATTTTTATAGGTTAATCTATACATCTACGTGTATATACATTTCTGCATTCAATACTGGGAATGTGTGGGATGTACCAATGTATTACATTAATAAGTATGACATTTAACCATGTATTGTACCGTAGCTACCTGTGGCAATACGATAGGTTGTTAAGTGCATGTATATGCGCGGGCGATTATTACCTGCAGGTATGTTACCGCAGGCTGATTCGATGAGGTTGGGGATGCTAAAGCTGATGTATCTAAATATATATTTTAAAGGCACACTCCCACGTTTTAAGATGGATGCCACCGTGCATACGCATATACTATCCTATACTATTTATATTTGTAACATATTTCTGGCTAATAGAGTAGTTTGTGTTGATTTAAACTTAACCCTTACTTACATTGAGTTTTTTTTTTTCTTTTTTTTTCTTTTTTCAAAACATTTATTATCCCCAGAACATTTGATGATGTCAAGGTTGGGGAGCCTTGATGTCACCACCGTACAAATAATGTTCACATAGTGTAAAGATGTTACATTGTATATATAATGTACATAATAAATTATTATAATAATTTAGTACGATACAAATAAATTCTTATTTTAGTCAAAAATACATATTAAGTTACCATAACAATTTGGATGAACCGAAACACATAAGATATACATAATATATCGTAATTGTAAGCAATAAGATGTAAGTAACAGTTAATTTTAATAATAAGAAATGCTCTATTATATGTTACAAGTAGCATTAGACGCATTGGATCCATAAAACTCATTGTTGAGTAACGGATTAGCTTAATTATTGGCACTCACCACTACAGTGGTATTAATTCGTTACACTATAATATACAATTCTAGATACGCCCATAGCTACCTGTATTTTAGTGAATACATAAAATTAATACATGTATAATAAATTATAGTATACAGACGGTATTTTAAACGTGTATACGATGTATGAATATTGAGATGAACATTGTACGTAAACCTTTATTTGCTTAATTATGATTTTTAAGTCTCATTCCACATTCCTGGACACTGGACATTGACAATAGGAAACGCGCAAAAGGAGTGGCGATGAATTAATTGTTTCCTCTAGATCGTTCTGTCAGAATGCCTTACCACCGACAAAAGTTAAATGTTGCATGAGACTCGCCGTTCCCGTGCATAGTTGAGATATAAGATATCTGCAGTGAAACGGCGAGACGACTGAATCGCACGCTCCACTCTGTGAATGAAAAAAAGATCACGCTAAACGTCAAGAAAAGGAGCCTCGTTCTGATATGGAGTTTTACGTTATCACACATGTAGCGACTTGCCCGGGGAGGTTTCCCACCTCGGCCTGACTTTTGATTGGTTTGTCGTAAATCGTCGCCGGTGATATTCAACTATTTAAGGTCGATAGCGGGATTCCCTACCTCAGATACACACTGAACACATTACCTTATCTAATATATATTAAACTGTGGGAATAAACGTGAAAGATGATACCAACGATACTTATCAAAGAAGGAGAGGAATTTCAGGTGTCTTTAACATCCACGATATTTTCATACACATCTGTTAGAAAGATTAATGGACATTTTCAAAGTGGTAAGTTAATTATTTTGATTGGTAATGTATTGAATTATTTAATATATTTATAGTATAATATAAGTTACTCATATCTTATTATTAACTTCTTTAGCAACTAATGATGAAATACACTAACGTTTATATAGTAATATTATTATGTATTATTGCTGCTGATGCTTCTGCTGCTGCTGTTGTTATTATTATTACATTATTTTGATAACATCAAACATTTGCATTCAAATAGAATTAGTTTTGAAACATAGAACCTGAATATTATAAAAAAATGTTCTATGTTATTTGGGATTAAGTTGATTGTTTTGGGAGTGAGTTGTTTAGGTGGGTATTGAATGATAAAGTAATTTAATCATCCAATGTACTACATGTAGTATAAAACAACAATAATTCGGTTTATGGTTTCACTCTGTATTGATGTATTGCTATTGTATTACAGGAGAAGTTCTGATAGATAAGATAATTGCGCTGAAAGAGATGGTCCGGAGGGGTAGTTCTCCGCATTTAATCGGCTTTACTCTGCACTTTGCCACAAATGTGAACGGTACCAAACTCAAAGCTAAAAAACTGATATTCCACGGGGAAGGAGAAAACGTGGAAAACTTAGTGAAAGCCATCCAAGCCAATCTTACAGGTATAAATTTGATTTTTAAAATAATATTTTTTTTATCAACTTCAAACAAAATAATATTGCTAGCTATTATAACGCTATTTCTACCATAACATACATGTACTTTTATTATGAGATTATACGGACAGAGAATATATTTCAATCTGAACATACATTTATTACGAGAATATATACTATTAAGTATGACAACAGTTAACTCTATAAGTAGATTTGTATACCGTATATAGGTAGTGTTTATATTTCCACTTCACGCGATGTAGCCTACCTGCGCGAAATAATGATAACAGCGCAACTAGATATGTCTGTCTCGAGTGACACGGTAGTTATTTCTGTACACAACAAAAGGGCTGTCCCTGGTTGTGTTGTCACTGCCTGGCAAACTGTTCGATAAGTTGCAGGTGCAAAGTGTATATCCAAGATATGTACTTACCTGTGTCTGATTCATAGGGACATGGATTATTAAGCCTCGTGGTCACATTGTACCGTCGTACTGCCCCGTTGTACTACACACGTGGTCTGCACATGTATTCACGGGCTTAACGATTAGAAGCAAGTTAATATAGGCCTATGCATGTATACTGATGATCAGTCTATTAATGTATTATATGTATATATGTGTATATGTGTATATGTGTGTGTGTGTGTGTGTGTGTGTGCGTGCGTGCGTTCGTGCGTGTGTATATATCTACATGTATCTACATGTATCTACATGTATGTGTGTGTGTGTGTGCGTGCGTATATGTATGTACATGTATATGTATGTATGTATATATTTATATATTATACATGTATATATGTTTATATACATGTATCTATAAATATATATAATTATATATATACATGTATATGAATATATATATATATATATATATCTATATATCTATGAATATATATTATGAATACATATTGATTGTAAAACCAGAAATCAACTGAAGCGCAAATCTTTTACTTTTTCAGTTGGTTTTAGAGATGTTAATTTCAATACAGGTAGAAGTGTCAAACAGTGACTCGGTATATAGTATCGCCCCGCTTGGTTGATTCTTTATGGACGTAATATTTGATAATTACAGATAGCACAAGACCACGGGAAGTACTGGTCATTATCAACCCAAACAGTGGCAGAAGGAAGGCAAAGAAAGTCTTTCACAAGATCGTTGAGCCGCTTTTCCAATTGTGTGGAATTAGTTCAAAAGTAATAGGTGTGTATTATTTGGTATCAACTGGTGTCATTATATAGACATACAAGACGGGCATCTGTATAAGGAAACAAAATCAGGTTTACGCCGTAACTAATCAACATGCGCCAGCTTTGTTTTGAACCCTTGGTCACAGGATGTGATATCAACAGTGGATACACATATACCGGGTCAAAGTTAAAAAGTACAAACACTCCCGAGTTTTGAGACGGCTGCCACCATTAATATTATACGCGTTCATTTAATGTTAATGTGTAACGTATTTCTGGTTAATGAAGCATTTTTATGTATTAAAGTTAACATTTACTTACATTTTTTTATTTACAATATCAATATAATTGTGTAGGATATATCCAATACTTTTGTAGCTGATTAATATGGTCCTTTGACTGTTGTCTACAATAATTTAATACGATACAGATTATTTTAAACAAAAGTAGGCCTACTCATTAACAATTGGGATGATCGAAAACACATAGGATATACATACATATATTGATATTTTTAGAAATGCCATGTTAGTAAATGTTAATTTTAATAATAAGTACACCTTCAAATTTCAAAGATATTTTTTTCATACAAACATGTACAATCCCATCCCCTCCATTTGCAATCCTACTAAATGTCATAACTTACGAAATGTATTTACCGTATAGTTGTAAAATGATTGTAATGAAACTTAATGTATTATTCTTAGGTATGATGTTCAGAGATTTTCACACATTATAATTACGCTTTGAATAATAATGTCCTTCGATATATTGAAATATATCTCACGTAATTTTAAAACTTATTGATTTATTTCGAACGCTCTATAGCTAGTTGGTACTTTGTATTTTTCAGTGACTGAGAGACCAAAGCAAGCACAGGAAATCCTTCAGAACGTGGACCTGACCAACGTCGATGCGTAAGTATAATTATTTGGCTCCTTTTTATGGGTATTTATTTGAGTTTAAACAAATATTACTCTACAACACTATCTATACAGTAATCACAATGGATACCAATTAATAACTAATTGATGTATAATTAATACTTTAGTAACGTTCCCTAATACAAAATATTAATTCTATAAATTATAACAGACCTATAAAGTAACCTTTTTGTGCCAGTCATAACCGATTATAAAAATGTGTACATCCGTCTTCTGTCAGTGATTAGGACCGACACGAACATGAACGAACACTTGTTCCGCTATTTATAAAGATGATATTTAAAACTGTACAGGATGGTTACTTGCCGCCAAAAGTGTTTACTATTAGGAAATTCAGTGTAAATTTGATACCTGCAATCTCAAAATTCAATTAAATAAAATCATTAGTACACGTAGAACCAGTTTAGTTTTATATACGAATACTTTCTGTCACGACACGCGTACAATTTCAATCCATAATCATACGTTATAGTAATTAACCAAAGCAAACAGGAATTACCAGTAATATTTTTTAGCGAAATCTCTTGAGAAATAGTACAATATCTTCCAGAAAAAAAGGTAAAAATATCTATATAGCATGTTTATTTCTTGAATTGTATTTATGTTTTATAAGACAATTTGTTATGTTGTTAAATAGTATTTTTTATTTATTTCATTAGTGTCGTCACCGTTGGTGGAGATGGCTTAGTCTGCGAATGCCTTAGTGGCCTCGTTATGAGAGCTCAGAAGGATGCTGGGATTGATTATAATGACCCGGATGCACAAACAGTTCCATCAAGAGTTCCAATTGGCATTATACCTGCTGGTAAGCTTTAAGGCTATTATTTGGTTTAATCCAGTTTTCTGTAATAGTTCTTCAAAACGAAAATTAATGTAAACGTTAAATGTACCACAACAGTTTTGTAAGCATCGTTTTCTGCATTTAATAAATTAAAAATGAATAATACCAAAGTATTAAAATATAATTTGTATTTATTTTAGCATTATATACATGTATATGTAAAACAATATAATTATCACACACTTACAATCGAGTACTATATATATTTTTTTTTCTAACGCACATTGTTTTGTTTCCAGGTTCAGGCGACTATGTTGTGCAATATCTCCACGGAAGTCGGGACGTCGTAACAGCAGCTTTATACATTGCATTGGGTAAGTTTGATTAAAACATCCTATTTATTGACTGAAGGATAAACAGATAAAGTTATTTCATTTACTAGTAACAATGCCATACGAGCACATTGTTTCATTAATCACCGTCTGTTTGGTGTCAGCTGTTTGGTGATACTTGACACCTGGCCTACTGACACAATCTGCTACATTTCCCCATTAGCATTGAAGGATCATTTGTATGTCCTGGGTCGTATTTCTGACATAACTCGTTCTACTTAAACACTACTTTTGTATACATGTATATATAAAACTCTGGTTTTATCTTAACGTTGGCCTATATTATTCTAGAACTGGTTCTACAGTGATCCTTGTCTTTATAATATGATTCTACCGAGTCATGCTTATATTGCATTGAACGTGATTTGCATTAATTTTAAGGAATATAATCGGTATTACTCATTCTTTAAATATATTTTCCTTACACTATCTCTAACCATATGGATAACTCAAGATATATGTTGGAATAATTACGATTGTTTTTTTCAACGTATACCAAAATGCACTATTCTAAAATTGTTTCTGATTTGTTCTTGAACAGGCAAGACGAGACCGGCTAATGCTGCAAGTGTCCACCAGGGGAATGAGCTATGTCTCTACTCCGGCCTGCTAGTGGGCTTTGGCTTGTTCGGTGACATCATGAACGATTGTGATCAATTTAGATGGATGGGCGCATCACGCTTTAATAGTAAGTCCTGTAACAACATAAGCCTACTGTTAATTTGTTAACATGTATCAACTTTGCAAATATTGTATTTGTTTTGACGACATATTTACGATAGTTAGATTGAAAAAGTAAATATTTCTGCATTTTCGTTTACTTCCAAAGGATGAACATAAAAGGTAAATGCAACTTAGAGCATTCGTTTTTGAAGAGCAATTCTTATTCATGCCCGATGCTGGTTGCGAATATAATTATGCTTGTCAATAAATTGAATCTAAATTAGCAAATTAAAGTAAACAAATTGTCGTTTTTATATCAGAGTAGAATTCCACATCAATATCTCTATGTTTCAGTAATCCCCTTGGCGACAGTTTTACGACGTCGTACGTTCGACGTCAGCGTTGAGTACCTCCCAACTGACTCGTCTGAGTGGCAGAAGATCGAATCTGAAGACAAACTCTACGGTGTCGACACGTATACAATAACTCGGAAGGCAAAAGACACTAAAATGGTTCCATGTTTCGGCGACGATGCTCTGACGATGTTCGTTACGAGCAAGTGCGCGTTTTTACAGCAAGTACGACACCTGTCCATGGTTAAGGAGCACACAGCTGGTTGTGTAAGTACCGTTTAATCAATGATGTTTGCTTGTATATAAGCATATAGGAAAGTAGCGTACTGAAGATGCCCCACAAAGTAACTTAATATACATGGTAAATGTTTTAACAGGAATAGGACCTGACAGTGATAGAATGCTCTGGTATACAATTCTACTACATAAGAAACAAAACCCAATAGGCTTCTTATACGTGGCCATGCTCATCCAGTGAGTGGATCATTATTCTCTTATAGACCAGACCCGATATCTGCATATTTGCAACGGAGTAGATACGCATGGGGAAACATAGACTTTCGTATAAGCCAAGGGAACATATATTTGTGTGAAACATGGATCCAATATGGATGGTTCAACAATAGTTTGTCACAAGAAGATGCATACGCACCCTCCATCGTACCTCTTATAGCAAAGGGCATATCAATTGTTAGCCATGCATATACAATGTCCAGGTCATGTCTTCATGCTATGAAATTCTTATAGCTCATAGTGTTCTAAGTTGTTGTTGTTTTCCTTTTGCTCTTTGATTAGGGACTTAATTTCATACGTTTCTATTTTTTAGTTTGACTTCGACTTCGTCCAACAACACAGAGTTAGAGGGTACAAAGTAAAATTCAATGGAGAGCCTATGACAACAAACAGTGCCGGAGAGACGGTTTTAGAAGGCAAATACTATATCAATTGTGACGGAGAAGTCATTAAGGTGTCAAAGCCGGAATTTCAAGTACGTCTACATAAACATGCGATCCCTATGTTTGGAAGCACGATCCAGTGAAATCTCTGGCAGAACTCTTTGTGGGAGCTTCCTGGGAGCTGAAAAACCGGAGACGAACGGACTTTCGTCGACCAAAGGCATTGCACAGCGGCGGTGTTGCCTCCTTATCGGAAGGAGCTATACGATGAACGCCGGGATAGATGCTAAGGACAACAATGGCGTTTTGTTCCTGCTACACCATGCAGTCTACCCCGAAAAGCGTGGTCGAGTACCGAGATGTGTGGAACAATTAATGTTTGTTGTTTGTGAACAATGTTGTTGAAACTTTTGACCATTCCTTCCATATAATACATCGAATCGCTGGAAGAGGTTTTCCCCACCGATTTATCATATTTTACTAATTCAAAACACTAATACAACACCTGCTGGTGCAAACAGATATCAGTGACTATTAAGCCATTGAAACATATCTCAATGTCGCATACGTAAATTTTGAATAGTAACTTGATCACACTGTAAATAGGTGTATGAGTCAGAAGTTGGGGCCGGGTGGGGAGGGAAGGCGCTGGAATCCAAATACTGTTAGGAAATTTGGCATTTTTCAGGGCATAAACTGAATAATTTTAGAGCCAAGATTGGATTGAAGTCTCCACATACTAATTACTACATTTTACGACAATAGTACTTTGAAATTCCTTTATACTTACATAAATGTGGGAAAAACGATATGGCTGTGCTACGACTGGTGCTGTGGTGAGGCAAGATTCGCTCACATTTCACGAACACCTGGTATAGTCATTGCTTTGGCCGTGATTCGTGAGTACATGCTAACTTGACGTTTATAACTTAATGTCCCTTCGACTCTACTTTGTGTAGAGTAACGCATTTGATCATGTCAATGTTTTGTCGTTTAGTTAATGTCGTGCTTAATCACATTGTATATAATTATTTGACTGTCTGTATGTATGAAAGCAGGTCATCTTCCGACGTCTTTCACCAACACGTTGTATAACTTACTCCAACTGGGCGTCTGAATACGTCACAGGGAAGCAAAACAACAGGATGTAATCTCTTCTACATGATTCTCTATTAAATTTTAAACAATTATTGATGTCTTTCCTCGAGTGATGTGAAATTCCATATCAAATGGATAGTGCATGTATTGGTTTGATATGACATTTGGAGATATGTGTTGATAGCTGAAGTGTACGTGTTTATGGAGGCTGTAGTTGTAGTTGTATTTTGAATTATTAAAATGTACTAAAGACACACACCAGCGTTTGAAGATGAATGCCACGGTATGTACGCATCTAATGTTAATTGTAACATAGTTCTGGCTAATTACGTAGTATCAAAATTAACATTTACTAACATCTTATTACTTACAATTTTCTGGTGTTTCTACTTTTGTATGAAATAATTTGTACCGTACTAAATTATTGTAGGCAAAAGGCCAAGAACCATACTAAACAACTAGAAACGCACTGGATATACATATATTCATATTGTAAGTAATAAAATGTAAAGTTTAATATATAACATTTCTATACATGACAGAACTATATAACAAATAGTATTAGATGTGCATGTAGGGTGTTATTCTGATTAAAACTCGGGAGTGTGCCATTAAAATGTTGAAAGACAATGTTTTAAATGATGTGTCAAACAGAACTCAATAACTATTATATAGGAAGAAAAAATGGTCTGAAATCTCTAGTGCTGATCTTGTTATACAAAATGCCTCATTTACGAATATGTTGTAAAGGTTGTTTAATGCTTGTATACTATTTTGACGGTTATATCCGGGTACAATCAGCTGCAATGCAATGCAATGCGCACTGAGTGCAATCAAACATGATATTCATTTATATTTGTTACATCTTTTGTTTTCTTGCCAAACGATTTACGTGTACGTCTATATTTAATTTAATATTTATTATAAAGTATTATTAAATAAGAAAATTATTTATGGTTTTGTTATTATATTATTAATTTCCTCAAATGTATTTACGAGTGAAAGTGGATTTACATAACATAACGGACAAAGAACACCACCGTGCTCACGAATGCAACCCATCGGGATATTATCACCTTCTAGGGTTGGGTTGGGTCATTTTTGGTGTGCTTCCATCAGAAAAAAAACTATTCCCGTACAGCTGTCATGGGCACAACATCTGACGTCACCTACCAGCCTGAAGTCCGTAGCGTTAACCACTGCACCACGGAGACCGGTAACCATCAACTACGAAGCTTTGACTAAATTTTTTAATAAGTATTACTCGTCAGTCTTCTATATCTAGTTTGTTGACATTCAACCTTGGGCGCCCATCCCTTTGCGAACTTTATATTGCACGTAGATGCAATTGTGGTTATGATTATTTTTTCTCTCACTGTTCTTTTGTCTACGTCAAAGACTAGACGCATTTTCGACGTTTAGTTGATCGGTTCAACCATCAACTACGAAGCTTTGACTAAATCATTATTACTCGTCAGTCTTCTATATCTAGTTTGTTGACATTCAACCTTGGGCGCCCACCCCTTTTTCGTACATGAATTAGAAAAACTACACAAGACACATGACGAACGTAAGGCACATATCATCATTGCTTTGTCGAAATTTCCTTTCGACTTAGCCTTGTGCGGAAACGCATACTCGGTTTTTAAATCAGAGGCAGTATTCATTGAAAGCTCATACTTGGTTTGTAAGTCGGAGTCAGTTGCTGATCAGTGATTGCATGGAGACAAGACGTATTATCACCTTGTTAAGGCTATTATCAGTCTAGGGTTGGGTTGGGTAATTTTTTGTGTGCTTCCATCAGAACATAAACTGTCCACGCACAGCTGTCATCGGTACAACCTCTGACGTCACTAGTATCACAATTAGTTGATGTATCTGGAACAGAGATACGCGTTTGGATTAAACGAAATTTTGTCTCGGTCATTTTGTGTACGTCATTATTCTATGTCGTATGTTTTGAACTTTATATTGCACGTAGATGCAATTGTGGTTACGATTATTTTTTCTCTCACTGTTCTTTTGTCTACGTCAAAGACTAGACGCATTTTCGACGTTTAGTTGATCGGTTCAA
>JAULBR010099200.1:0-21217 GCA_032355825.1 Melanodrymia aurantiaca
CTATGTGGCGGCAGCGGGTTTCCTCTGTGACCATGTGTCAATATAACCATGCGTCTGACGTCCAATAACCGCTGTTTTATAATCGATGTGTTTCTAGTGGCGTCGTTAAATAAAACAAACTTTACTTTATTAACATTTATGTGTACACGACTAGTGGTATACATGTGGTAGACACCATGCACGTGACGCATAACTACATTATTCCATGTTTCAGTGATCAAGTACTATCGTTCAGACTTTCAATAATGAATTATTTATCGTAACTGTATACCACAGCTTTCAAAACAATCATATTCAGTACGAATGGCAAACGCAAAATGGTGTAACCCGGTAACTGACACTTATGACAGAGAATTATTTTCTTTTTTCAACGTGTCAGAAAAAGTAAGTCGTTCACGTTTCAATGTCATTAACACAAATGACAAAATCAGTTTTCCTTCGTTTTCCGAGCATTCTGATGCGCAAGTTTACGTTCTTTCTCTCACGCGACTAACAGCTGGTGATTACTACTATTGTTAAAGATTGCACATAAATAATACATATAAAATACAAGTATTGTTATAGGATAAATTAAAATTAATACCACTGAATAGCCGCAATTGTTTGAAACTTGTAATAAGGGTATTTATTTAAGGTCTATTCATTGATTGAAACATATTTTATTTGTAAATAAATACACAAAGGATCTGGCACAATAGGATACTGCCTTATAAAATATACATGTACTTCATAATCAGAGTTAATTTATACATGTATAATACTTTTCTCGTTTGTTGTTTAGCATGCTGGTGTATTCATATTAGTTCATAATTCTTTTTTAGATACTTTAATGGAGTATTCTTGTATAGAAGTTAATCCGATTTCCCTTTATTCCGTTGAACCTAATCTTTCATTGGGGATTAATGCACACAGAAGAAAACCCAGAGTTCGTTTAGGTGTTAATTCAAAAGACGTCTGAAAACAATTCTATGGTTTCCAATGGTGATTATTACATACGTTGTGATAGTTTGAAAAGTCGATTTACTCCTTACTCTTGTGGGTTTTTATTATGGCAACGCAGTTCTTAAGACGTCATGCATGCAGTCACTGTGTAGTAATAGGCTACTCCAGATCTATGATAAATATATAACGTTTGCTACACCACTTGAATACATTGATTAATAAATCTTCACTACTGGGTGTCGAATACACGGTGATTTTGACACATGGTCTGAGAAGTTTGCTAGTCCGCTGCAGACGGGATAGTATATCGGCCTACCGCTATCTTTGATGCATCAATTTCGGAGAACTGGTTGAAAAGTGAAAAACAGTTCTAACAACTGCAAAGTGGTTGAACAGACAAGAACTGCGCATAATTGGTTTTATAAATGCTCTTCCATACGCGATCAGATCAAATATAGAGGATCAAAATTAAAATGATGATATTAAAATACTTCCTTTAAAATATGCTACAATTAAAGCATTTACTATACTTGTTTAGATATTTAATATACATGTGGTTTATTATGTAAAACAATGTCAAATGTAGGTTTTTTAGCATTGCAATATACTCGCGTATAATAATTGTACATACTTGTAACATGTCAGAGACTTTGGCGGAACAAAATGTGAACTCAAGTGGATTGAGAAAAATACAAAATTGTAATGACATAGAATCTGGCTACCCGCCATGATATTCCAGCGTTTTTCAGTTTGGGTCAGTAGGACTACCTCCAGATATTGATATAGAAAGATTTGATGATGGTAAGGGTATATATAACGTTTTTAGTCATGAACAAGACAGTTTGACATGAAATAAGAAGAATATAAATTAGTCAGACAAAAGCGCCAAGGTTCTCAGAAAAAAAAAGCAATCAATAACGAAAAGCTAGAATGAAGCCCCGCCAAAACCAGAATTACTATCTTTGCCAACGACAAGCAAGATTTTATGTTTGTCCGGCAACAATGATGTAAGAAATGAACTGCATTGTGTTGTAACAACGGTAATCGTTCAACGCATTCATGAGTAGGCCCATGTAACAGTTGGTATGGCAGACTGCATGGCATTGCTAAATAGAACCGTTATCGGAAGATGTCCATGATGTAGATGGGAAATGTAACCTGATGACTCTTTGGAGCTTTCTTAGAAAACACAAGATTGCTATAACTGCAAGACAGAGCCAAACTGTTTAACGATATTGATGTCATACTTAATGGAAGATCTTAATATAATGGTCTCAAACCACGAAGCTGCATGGTTGTTAGTGAATAGACCACCGTTAGTCGTGCTTGTACAATCTAGAATCAAGTGGCAGATGTAGTGCATAATGTTAAAATTGCCCAGATGGTGTGCGTCATCAATGTCCACTGTTCTTGTACCAGTCTATGGTTCCAGAGCTTGATTTGCGTGCACTATAGCTTGTACATGTTCATTCTTTCCATGAGGCTGAATTTAAGCTCTGTACATAATACCATAGCCATTAACACCCTTGTTATTATAACATTCATGAACTGTTGAACATTTTCATGGTGTTTTGTAGTAGACATTCAGGTTATTTTACGATATGACGGACCAATGACACAAATGTCTGGTGCAATACCCTCTTGTGACCCGTTTCATGTTTTCCAAACCAATTGCTGTTTACGACGGGTGACTCAGGTTGGCAGGATATGCTCACATTTCGCAAACACCTATTATCATGACTGCCTTAGCTGTGATTCGTGAGTACATGCCATCTCAAATTCATTGCAATAACCCTTTGACTCGGCTTTGTGCAGAGATACGCATTGTGCCATGTTAATGGTTCTGACGTTGAGCTATTCCCTCAACAATACACACAACAGTTGATGGCTACCCAGGAACACCACAAATATGGCTAAATTGGAAGAAAAACTCAATTAAGTCTATGAAGACCATTTATGCATTTTGTTAAGAAATCGGCTCATGTAGTCTCCATCATAATCCTTGATTAGGCAAATGAATAGACGAGTGTTAAAGATCAATGATGATGGTAGGCCACGTCATTGATTTAACTAAAAAGTACAATGCACTACTATGATGGACAAAAGCCGACCCAGAGGCAATAAGAATTGCGCGAGAGATTGGATGTAGCCTGGAAGCTTCTACACATTACTGGGAGCAAATAAAACTATTCCATCCCCTCTCTAAATTTGTCACCGATGGTGTGTATCTTATTCTAATTTAATGACATCTCAGCACAAATTTATACATAGATTATCTAGTTATCAACCTGGAGGGCTGGAGATGAAACAATAACCGAGGTGTGGTGTACGCCTAAATCACAATTACTTCTCTTGTAATGACTTTGGCATAGACATTAAAGCAAATATAGATATTTCATCCACATTTTACAAAGCTAACAACATTATTTTGAATATATGTTTGGATTATTTTTCTGCGACAATCACTAATTAATAAGACGCTTTCTGCTTCAAAGACTGAATAGAGCGGACGCCTGGAGTAATAATTGAATGTCAATACTTAAAGAGCTATCTGATCCGCCAGCAGTCTGGTATTGATTGTCTTAGATCAGACTCCAGCCTCACTGTACAGCAGACGAGATGCTGGACGTACACGTCATGCAGAATGGATGTTTATGTAATAAATCGGGCTTGCTACTATGGGAATGAACATTGCAATAGCAATTTACTTTAATTCTTCGTCGTATGCCACAGCTTTCAACAAACATCTGGCAACACGCCAAGAGTTTGCAGTAACCACGTGATTGCAAATAATTAGTAGATACATCTATGTTCATCAGTCTGTCTTTCGTAAGCAATTTAAAAACCTCAAAATAGGCTATAACGCAGTTGGTTCGAGTTTTAAAGGATTGTCATCGTCGGGGCAGAATAGGATCGCCTTCTTCGAGCACATAGTGCCATGACTGTTAAAACAGTAGTGTATGTGTACCCAGGATTTTGTTACAAAATCATCTGGACTCTCGTGTATGGAAACACTTAAACTCGAACCAGGGCTTTAACAAATGGCACCGGAATTACACCCGGGCCACGCCCATGCGCATTTGAAACATTCTAAACTAAAGATTCGTGCCAACTATAAAATCAATCCGCAAAGGCCACTTTAAAATGTCTTCAATGACTTTTATTTGGATTTAACCAGCTTTCTTTAGGAATAAAACTATAAAACGGTGAATATGGATCCGATATGTGATACAAAATGCCGTCTGCTATGTTTAGTTGGGGAATATAAGGTTTTTCGAAACAAAAACCCAACACATAACAAGCAGAAAATGTATAAGGGGACATTAACAATACAATTTTATGTTGACAGCCATATAAAAAGTTTTAAGCGGAATTTTCGACAGCAGTTCTGGGGTCAATGCAGTCATAGCTAATAACATCATTTGAACTCTGTTGCAAACCCGACTTTAACACATTAATAAATTGTAGTTTTGAATTTCGTGCACTTGACCTGTTGACGATTTATACTTGAAACCAAATAATTAGGTTCCACTGGTTTTGATGTTCACCGGCTGAAGAACGTGAAGTTTGTTATTGATAGCCAAGTCTATAGATTGTTCTCAACTGCATGAATCCTTGTCTCGACTCCGTCCTTTATATCAAACACGCTGCAGTCTCGTGGATAACAATTTACCACACGAATGTCCCAATCGTAGTTTGTATTGCGTGATTAGACGCCATCGATTGCCGCACACAATCTTTTCAATCCTACAGTCCACTAACTCTTTCACCTTAGTGTTTAAATAAAAAAGAACAATTTTCTTTTGGGCTGCATGATCGATGAGCCGAATAGTACATATTCCCAGCATGGTACTGAGATGAGGAAATTTGTCATAGCCTAAGCCTAGTAATCAATATTCTGAAACCATATATAAACATGATTTTGATATCAATCTATGTTTAGTATGATTGTGCTCTTAAAAACACCAAGAAGATACCGTTATTTATGCCTGCCAGTAATATGGCACGATTGGAAAGCACAGTATGCTAATTCAGAACTTCTTGCGTTTAGTTAAATATAAAACGATATTATTAGCTTCGTTAGTAGCTTTGAGTTACAGACCCATGTGTTACAATTAGTTAACGATATTTTAAAAAAGCATCCAAATCGTGAAGCCGAAACTCCTTGCCGTACGTCACTGGCGGATCCCATGGCAGGGAGATGGTTAAACAAGTGATTTAGCAATATGCATAATCATTTCATCATTTAACACACGTTTATGCTGCTTCTATATATACACTTACATGTAAAAGAATGTTTAACATCTTAGACTTTTACCATTTTCTTTACAATAGGCCTACCTTGAAAATTATGCCAAAACAATAAATCGACCAATATGGGGGTCTGGACACCGATTATTCAAACAAATAATAGATCTGGCGTTAGAGACATCACATGTAATTGGTTAATTAAGTTGTTTAAGATGGCGCAGCCATGAGCAATTCGCACAGTTACAGGAGAAATCACCAATACATTCTGCAGATCATAGTGGTTTGTTTAAATCGATTGACTTAATTAAATGCAATTTATATCAAACCAAATGTCTTCTGGAGTAACCTGCTAATTAAACTCGTTTGAAGAAGAAAAATCAATTCCATGAACAATATCTTGGTACGTCGATGCTGCAGGATGGTTCCTGATGAAAGGCATCATGACACCCCCGTGAAATACTAAGTACTGTACTCGAAATACGTTGAACTTTAAAACGTGTTTTGGTTCATGTTCAATTACGGAAGAAATAACACGTTATATAAAGTTTATCTGAAAGAGCGCGTTATAAGTATTGATTTCTCTATCCAGATAGAATTGCAAGTCTACTGGCAAAAGAGCAACGGCAGACTATTCTAACTATCCCCATTCCTAATATCTCGGTTCCAACGCAAATATATAGGACCGTTGTTGAAGCCCAAACTGTCCCAATCTTGGGCTGGACACCGGCCGAAATTGCCATATAAAGTGTTAACTGTCATATAAAATAAAGATATTAAACCACAAATTGCAATATTTGTTTTAACAATTTAAAAGCATGTGAATTTTTTGAAACGGCGCATGCATGATTATAGTACGTTTGTTTGATATGCGAAGATGTGTGTGTGTGTGTGCGTGCGTGTGTGCGTGCGTGCATGCATGCATGTAGATATTCATAAATAAATATATACATACGTCCCATTATTCATATAATTATGTTTCTGCTTCAACACACTATTCATCAGTCGGGACATTTTGAACTGACACGGCACATAATTTTTAGAATTAGGACATCTTGGGCCGGCAATTGGGACATTTTGGGCTTCAACAGATCGTGCATAAAAATTAATATCAATGTGTTTCAAAATACGAACAAAGTTATGATTCTAATCCTAACATAAAACATTGATCCCTGTGGACCGATATTCGTCCATGATAAGCAATCCGAACTTGTCTTTTACTCCATTCCCAAGTTCCGAACATTTATGAAAAAGATAACAGATTTGGAATGTTTACAATATAAAAGTTTAATTTTAAAGTGAATTTTAATACAATTATATCCAAAGAAAACAAAAAAGTGTTGTGCGTCTGCTAAAAAAGAAAGAGATCATGTGGAAACAATACGATAGCTGTGTAACAAGATGGCAATTCAACCATTGTTGGTGTTTGTTGGACCCTGACGGGCTGCGCCACCTATCTATTAATACGTCTTATGTTTGAGCTGAGAAGCTCAAACATTTCCAAGATTCCGCTATCAGCAAATTTGTGTAAACAGGGGAAACATTTGGCACCAAAAAGACAAATATAACGTAGTTATATTGTTGCCCAGTTTAAATTATATACGTCTCTGTATGCCACTAAAGGGTATCCTTATCACCAAAGGAATACAAGAGCATCTGCCTGAGGTTCAAGAGTTTCGAAGGATCAATCATCCTCAGTGGTTCCATTCGGCTATTTTTCATTGCAACCAGTGATCCATGACTGGTTCATCAAATGTGGCGTGTGCCATCGTCTCTGTGGGAAAGTGCACAAAAGGACCCCTTGCTGGGGTTTTTTCTGAGACTATCAAAATAACTGGGTTTGACATCCAATAGCTGCTTATTAATATTTTATTAATCAATGTGCCCCAGTTGTGTCGTTAAACCAACTTTACTTTATCTTTACCACCAAGCTGCAGCTGCTTTTAAAAATCGAAACATACAGTTGAAAAATTTGTATACAAAGCATTTTTCAAGGCAATTTTTTATTTTTACATATTTTTCCAACTGTACTTCACGAAAATCAGTATATGTTTGCTATACATGTATGATTTTCGAACTTTGCAACATGTCTTTATTCTGTAATTTTTTTAAATATAATATTATTTATAAAATTTGTGGATTTAAAGAAAGATGCCGTTAAAATGTGAATCATTTAAAAAAAAAAATTTTATATGAAGTACCCAGAAAATAATTGAGCCTTTAAAAAAGAAATTGGATGCAATTACTTAGGTGACGTAGTATATTTATCAATATCATACTAATTTCAGAAAGTGATCTTGGTAATTTAAAAAAATTAAATAATAAATGTATTTGCCTATATATATCCATCTCTTTGGACATCCATGTACAGTAACAGTATTGATAACCGAAATATATCAATATACTTTGGTTAACAATACTGTTTTTACATTCAACATATAATTCATGTACATGTACTAAATTGTAAGCCAAGAAATCTATACATGTATTTGGAAATTGCCAAACTGATCTGGAGTAACAAAAATATGAACCTAAAAAAATGCTGTGCACACTGACAGACCATTAAACACACTGGATCAATATCTACAGCATTGCCAATAGTTAATAACTTATTTACATGCTTATATCCAATTGAGGTTCAAGCATGTCTGTCCCGGACATGCAGTCCAGCTGTGCCCAGGATAGAAGTTAGTGTTAGTATGAGAAGAAACCCATTGCTTATTACTAAACAGCAACGGATATTTTATATGCACTTTCCTACAGACAGGACAGTACATACCAGACTTCGTTAATCAGTAGTGGGACACTGGCCTGTCTAAGTGGTGTACATCTATCTACCCATAAAGAATTGTGAAGCACTCACTAGTTTTGGAGCCTGTATTGCGATTGAATGCCATTGCATCGAGTGAGATTTGAACCCAGTACCTCCCAGTATTAAGCCCAGTGGTCTAACCACAACACCACAGAGACCGGTCCACATTGCAAATTGCTGTGGTTACTAGTAATTGCAGGAATTGATCTAAGGACTTAACGGTGGTACCGTGGTGGTATGTGTTGTAAATTATTACATTTAAAATGTAAAAATCCAAAGAAAAAGAACGACAAATTTCCCCAAAGATTTAATAGTGTTATCTCAACTTTACACTTCCACCGATTTAAAATACACATTTTACATGCTATAAAATTTTGTGAGTCCATTAAGAGGATACATGCATAAATGTATGTCACTCGTGAAAAGTGAAATATATTTTGGCCATGTTACTGTATACAAGGAACATGTATGCAACTTACTATATTACCAACGACAAGACATATTAAAGATACAGTATGTATGTACATAATGAGCTTTTAGCTTGTGGTTAATGATATGTCCAAACTTAGTTTCAAACTTCACAATTAAAATAATAATGTCAAATTAATTAATTAATCAGCCACTCCAACACAACAATATATATAATATCAAACACAACATAGCACACAGTGATCAATACATTTAGCAGTGAATGCTTCGTTATTACTTGATTGGACAACAGTATCACATTTTGATTTTCAAGAATATAAAATATTGCAAATCATATACATGTAAAATATTAAAAGGTTCTGTTAAATATAATACTGTGACCATCCAAAGATTATGCTAATTACATGTGTCCAAAAATGCCTAACCTAAAGGCAGAACGTGACCTTTCAATGATTTACATAAAATTACTAAATATAAAACAAATTTATGCATGTATAACTATTAACTACATAACTACAGAACAGTTTATTAAGAATTAACAATTCAAAATTTTCAGCTTTAAAAAAAGTTGTTTTGTTTAATGATCCCACTGGTTCACATTGGTTAATATCATTGACTGTATTGATAGTTAGTTTGACACATGGTCTCAAAAACAAACTGCTGCTCAACATACAGTATACAATGAAGGTTTCTTTTTGATTAGCAGTAAATGGTATTTTATATGAATACTATATTAGCAGTTGGACAAATGAGAATGATTACCTATATAAAAGTAAAACTGAAGTGTGCAATCAAGACTATCATAAATATTGATGGCAAAATGTCCATTGCATCACATTAATTTTTAGTTTATGAAGGCTGTAGAACTGTAGAGATTTTCTTTGCAAATTAGAAAAAAAGGTTTATAAATTATTGACAGGCAACGTTCTGTATTCAATTAAGAATGAGTTTGTATTTTAATTTACATAAAATGAGTATATTAAATATTGATTAAAATGTGATATGACACATTAATGATACAGTATACTGATTAAAATACAAATTGGAACTAGTTCTTATGGTTTGAGGTGAGCAAATGCTCATCCTCGCCTCAGCTCGCGCAAATCAATATTGAGGCGGAGGAAAAACTGCTCTCGTAAACATCCCCACCTACCCAGCTTCAAAATAATAGAAAAAGAACATTTTTACATGCCAACATCGTTTGTTACATTGTGTTTCAGATAAAGGTTAAACTTGATATTTAAATTATGGTTTGGATATTGAGTGAGAGCAATAAGGAACATTGAGATAATAAGTAGCAACCACTGTCATAAGTCTTGATAAACCAGACCATTATTTTACCTAAAATTTTGCTGTATCGTGTAGTGTCCAGTAAGTTCAAGAAAATGACATCCTGCTAAGATTAAATTAGGAAGACATCATTACTGATGCCCGAAAGCACCTCAGTACAGAAAACTTACAGAAATTTTATTAGCAAGTTTTCATCCTAAAAATATATATACTAGGTAAGTACATGTAAACAAAACACATACCAATAAAACTATAAATATATATAGAAAAATGCCATTAACATTCTAGTTATTTCATTGTGAAAAAAAAACCCATGATAATATAATAATTGTCCCTTTCTTAATTAACATTATTAGTTGGTTATAACTTATTTATGTGCTTATATCCAATTAAGGTTCAAGTACATCTGTCATGGTCATGCCGTCCAGCTGTCTTAACTGCCTGTCCAGGACAGAAGTTCGTACTAGTATGACAGAGGAAACCCACTACTCCTATTTGATAAGTACATGTAGCAAGACATCTTTTATAGGCACTTTGCCACAGACAGGACAGTACAGGTCTTTGTTAAATCAGTTGTTCCAGGGTAACTTTTGAAACTGCTGTCTGTGCTTGCTTTACAGGGTCATACATGTATTACTTCTTAATGTTCCTCATTGCTATCCTGCATCATTCTAGAAAGCAATTTGCAAACCATAAGAACTGCTGAAACATAAACGTCTTTCACTCGAAATAAAAGATTACCGGAATACGATTTTAATTGTTTGTAGACAATGGTCATCGGGAATGAATTTATGAATGGAGGTCTCTTATACATGTCCTCTGAACTAGTCCCATGGGGGACAGGAAAAGTACAAGCATTTATTGAAATTAACATGTAGAGGTTTCAAATTATGATCAAAGATGTTTCCCAATATTACTTGATCAAAAAGTTGCACACATGCAAATATCAACAGTATCTATAGGACAGGTACATTATCTATCTAGTAGACCTGTACACTTAAAAAGAAGTGGACCTTAAATAATACCAATTAATGTATCCGAGTGTAAATTGTGGGCCTAGCTAGCAAACAATAAAATTAAAATCATGTTTAGGCATGATGTTGCCATCAAATTCCAAAATAAATCAAATATTGTTAAATTAAAATTGATTGTACTTGCATCATATACATGTTGTTTCTGTCTGAGATTGTTGGTTTACAATTAAATGCATCTTGTACTTTGTTATAAAGTGGAAAACTTATTCTTTGTTAATAAAGAAACTACAAAGGCAAGTTGACTTAGCAAAAGGGACATTACTCCCAATTGTTGATTTTTACATGACAGCAATAATTTGAATAAACCAGTTTAATCAGATATTTCAGAACGTAATGGATAATCACGTTATTGCAAATTTAGTGTTGAATTCCAAAGTTGGAATTACACATAAATTAATACACTAATTAAAATGTTTAGTAAATAATATAAAATATTGTAATAATGTAATAATTATGTACAATGCATTGTGTTAAAACTGTTTATTGATACAAATTGTATTGGGACCATAAATTTAGTGTATCATTAATATGCATCATGACTTACTAAGTACTTGTAGCATAGAAATATTGACTAATATTCTTAACATTGTAGGTCATGTAATTATGGTGCTGTATAGTACTTTGAGTATATATACATAGTGACATACCATTAGTAATATATACATGTAACTTCAATCACCACTCAAATACACAATGTAACTAAAGTTCCTATCCCAAATCCAACCTCATTTGCATTAAATGTGTATTACATTTTAAACTTGCAATGCGTAGAGCACCAGCATGCCACAATCTGGCAAACAACAATGTATTACACATCTTTTTGCCATTTAAATTCTCATTTAAAAAACTAATTAATGACATTTTGAAATATGATGCCAATTATATTATGTTGCGACAGGTTGGCAGTAGATGTTATACATGTGGTTGTCCAAAACTCCTTAAATTTATTTACTTGGTTTAGAGAAGAGTACTAAATAGATCCTTTGATTTATATATCAGTTAGATGTAAACGTACATGGTTTTGCTTTGTGCAACATCAAGAGTAATATATGTACATGGTACCTGCCTCATCCAAGGTTTTTTTAAATGAAATTTTATACATATTTACCAACAAAGACATCATAATTCAAATTGTTCCAAATGGTATTGTTTATTGTTGTATATATGGTATAACGTGGATATTTTTAACACAAAATATGATTAGATGCAACAAAGCCAAGCAAACGGTCATGAAAATATATACATATTAAAAAATATATGTACATTTTGGAATGAGTCGCCCTAGGTATAGATACAAATATATATATATATATACATGTAAGTATATATAAATATACACTGTACATCTATAAATATATTTGTTGTAATGTAGAGCACTGATACAGTGAATGCCGTTTTACATAAAACCTACAATAAAATACTGACCAAATTTGGGATGTATAAATTTTAGATGTAATTTCTCATATTAGAAGAACAATAGATTTATTGCTAAATCATTAATATTTTTGGTGGCGACTATATCTTAATATTAAAATTAAATAGCAAATGTGAAAATATGTTAAATTCAAAATGGTTTTGCATGAAAAATATGTATGACATGTTGAACTACATGTACCTATACCTTTTTGTGTCATAGTTGGAACTAATTTGAAAAGTGATACAATCAAATTTATTTGCCAAACACGCCTGTATTGTATGCAATACTAATATGCATTACCCATAATAATTATTATAGCCTGTCGTGGACAGAACTCTCTGGCGAAGTCAGAGGTTAAGAGATCTGAGGCAATAATTTGTTTATCTTTCACAGTACAGACTGTGACAGCAAACGATTATGCCACATGTACATCAAATGTGATAGTTATCCCAGAGTGTGATGGTAAACGATTATCAAACCAAGTGACCAAAAACATGTTGCAGTCAAATTGGACCAAAACACGAATATTACATTTTTTTCTATTTTTCAAATGAGTAATACATACATGTATAATAGCCAAGTCACAACACTGCAGTACTGTTAACTTTATCTTAATTGTTGTTGTCCTTCAATCACCAAATGCCTGAGTGGAGGGAAACATCAATTTACCTGTGGAAGTTAGACAGTATTGCCGTATAGCTACATATAGTATGGGTGTAACGATATATGGAATCACGATATGATACATGTGTCGCATAATATATTATATAAAAATAATTAAACGGTTTCATTCAAAGCTCAACACTTTAGTTCCAGTTTATGCAACATGACAACCTAAAATAAAAAGTGGAAGACATGACAAAAGCTGAATTACAAAAATAATTTATTACGTTTTAGTTACTAATTAGAAGGTTAATACATTTTCTGTTTAATTGTTTATCATATTATATTCTTTTTGCAAACTTAAACAAATATGTATGTATGATATCCAATGGCAAGCCATGTATCATATCATAGACCATGTTGTATCGTTACATCTCTATAGTATATGTAACTACATGTTACGTATATGTAGTTGAGTATTCTAAAAATACAGATTGACAATTGTTCTTGTCTAAGTTTAGTTATCTTATTTACAATGCATAGAATATCCAAATCATACTTTAATATTCTTAAAAATACAAACCACACACAAGACACATACATATAATAAACTGAATAGATTTAAGTTTTAAAACAATTTCTTAAAAACTATTCAAGACAAAGTTGCTAAAAAAATAAAATTTCATTAAACAAATTAAACTTTTCAGATTTCTTTAACAAAATGTAAATGCATTAAAATATTGTGCACCTGATAAACCCTGATTAAAAGCATTTTAAAGAATTAATAAAACATTTCGAGCAGGCCCTGATCTACACATAGAACTTAAGAATGAGAAGTGACTTCTCCTTTCCACTTGTAGAAATATGAGAAACTTGATAAATATAAAAGTGAACCAGGCGATAGATTTTTGTGCATAAAATATATAACACAGAAATAAACCACAAACAATTTCAAAATTGTAAAAAACTAATGTAATTTTACCTTTTTTATACGGTATTTCAACTTTTATTTGACCTAAAACAGAGTTCTCACAGTTCTACAAGTGATTTAAAAAGAGGAGATTTAGAGACGAATGGTAAAAACATGCCCTTTTAATAATAATAATCACATAATATTACTTAAAATTTAATTATTAAATGGCATTGTGTATTCTTACTAGTATTTAAATTTGACTAAACAAACCCAATAGCCGATGTCTTTTTTGTGCTGGGGTGTCGTTAAAAACCAATTCATTTATTGAATAAACAAATTATTAGTTTTACCTAATGGTTCAGTTTTGGCACAGTACACTTTTAGCCATAACCCCAGTTGTAAAACGTGACTGCAACCAGTGACAGTCTAAGGAAGCCAGTGAAAACAAGAGGGTGTCAGTTTTTCAAGGCTTTTGATATTCCAAACTCAATTTTGTTTTCGTTAAAATATTCCATTCGGTGTACTAGAAAAAGAAAAAAATATATAGTAGTACTGTTCCGCCTAGTAATGACTCAGGGTGCAATTGGTTTTTTAAATTGTGGTTAGCAGTTTTCCTACTGGATGGAGAATGGAAAAGCAACTACTGGAATTTGATTAGCGCTTTTATATAATGAGTAACAATATTGTATTGTGATCGCAATATTTTGCATCGTTTTTTGCGATGCGAACCCGGTCATTTTGCAGCCTTAATGTTTAACTTTAAATGATCAATTGATCATTAACATTTGATGTTGATCATCATGCGAGTACCTCTAGACAGTTATTTTAAACCATTCATATTTCTCTGAAAAATGAATTATTAAATAGGGAATAGTAATCTTATCTTGGATTCAATTTAGATGGCTCAATTAATTTATTTACATACACAAAATCGGAACATTTATTAGGTTCCAAATATAGTGGCGACATCAATTTCTCACCACGGCCAATAAGTCGGGGAGTTCGAGTTACGATGCACAAAAACAGTAGCCATTTTACCAGCTATATTAGGGCTTGCTGAGACTGAACACTCATTTTATACAAGTAAATGTACTGGTACATTATTAGTGGGACTGCATATATATAAATGGGGTAGTGGCTACAGAAATTTAATTTCAAAAACATGTACAGAAAACAGTATTCTATCTTGAATGTTCTCAGGAGAGTAAATCGCTACATGACAAAGCGTGCACATTTTAACAGGATTTAATCACCCCTTTCCAATTTTGAAATGTAATCAAAGGCAGTCCCTGTAGTGTCGGTATTACACATTGTGACATTGTGCAAGCAGAAAAACAAATATGTACACTTACATGTATACAGAAAATTATAGTTTGACATACCTGTATTGCGCGTATCCTAATAATATATGCAATTATTGTAACACACTACATGTACATATAAAATGGTGAAATCATAAGATTAGAATTGGCAAAGCTTTAACAAATATTAAAAAACCAACAAAAACTATTTTGTCACATCACAGATAAAGCCATTTTGTAACTGGTTTTCACAACTGATGTACACATGTAAATATACATGTAGTTTTGATCAATTCTTAATTCACAAAACTGTAAAATAGTACTCCAATCCGAGATTCAGGAAACATCCAAGCTTTACTTTATAAGGAATGTTTTTGTCTTCTCACACACAATATTTCACTAGTTATATGTACTAACCAGAATCCAAATATCATGACATCTCAACTGTACAGAAATTGAAATTCAATCTGCAAACACGATTTAAAATGTGAAGAAAAGAAGTACTGTTTAGTACAATTCTCCAATATTTGAATTGTCCCTAGAAAAAACACCCTGCTAGTATCACATTTGTTACTGCTGCAGAAAAGCATATGGACGGTTTTTTTCACATTTTGATTGTACACAAATCTCAAAAGCTTCATTTTTAGAGTTACATTTTAGGGTAAGTTTAGGTTTGCATGTTATAGAGTTGAACCAATCTGTGGTAATTTTGTTCTAACATTTAAATCATCTCCTATACCAAGGTGCCGTGTTTTACCACTGGCTGCTATTGAACCATTAGGTAGTTTTGGCATTCCTGTGGTGCGACTTCCTCCAGAATTACGTCTGGTGGTACCAGATTCCAAACGTACATCAGATGGTGGCTTGGGGAGTCGTCTTCGTAGCCACGGGTGTCTAAGAGCTTGACTTGGTGTCATGCGTGTAGCGGGATCCCAATCCAAGCTACGTTTCATAAAATCAATGAAAAGTGGATCGTCTGATCCCTTCAGAGCTGTGACCATATCTTTACTCTGTGGTGGACCTCTTGTTTTTCCACGCCGTGACCTGCCTCCATTGAGAACTGTACTGCCATCTGGTAATGTTGTCACTGTACAATATCTAGGAAAACCCTTCGAACTAATAAAGTTACGTGCTCTTTTTGATTGATCCAATAATTTTTGAGGTGGTACACCAGAGACTTCAATGATGCAAGCTAGCTGATCACCTTCATCTTCACCTGGGAACAAGGGGTATCCGGTAAGCAGCTCAGCAAGGATGCATCCAAGACTCCACATGTCTATCGGCATGCCATATTTAGCACCAAGTATAACTTCTGGTGCTCTGTAAAACCTTGACTGAATGTAAGTATATATCCGTTGATGTTCGTAGCAGCTAGAACCGAAATCAATCACTTTTATTCCACTTCGTCCCTGTTGTTTCAATAGAATGTTTTCTGGTTTGAGATCACAGTGAATTATTCTATTCTTAAACAGAGCATCTAAGCATTGCAAAATTGAGTGAGCAAACTTCCGTACAAGCTGTAAGCTGAATCCCTGAAATTTGTTCTTTTTTATGAGCTCATACAAATTCATACTTAACAATTCAAATGTTATGCATATGTGATTTCGGAACGTAAAATGTTCAAGCATATGTACAATGTTCATGAGATTATCTTTGTCTTGCTTTTTAAGATGTTCTAAAATTCGTATTTCTTCTTGTGCTTGACGATGAAACCGTTTCTCATTTCTAACCATCTTCAGAGCTACATGCTGTGATATTCTATGATCATATGCCTTGACTACTTGGCCAAAACTACCTTTTCCAATTACTTTTAGAACTTCATAGCGGTAAGAAACATGGTCATGTGGTACATGAACGTATGATCCATTATCATCATCATAACCATTGTTATTTGCCCCTCCAATGACTCCTTGTCTTTTCTTTGCGTTTTGTCCAACAAAGAAGATCTGAGGAAAATTAAAAATTTCATGATGTTCAAACGAACTCAATTTATGCATGTATTGCTTCATAGCATTTTCTGGGGTCATGGTGTTTCCTCTTCTCGCCGCCGACCCTCCCTTACTTGTGTTACTACCAGCACTGGAACTGGGCCTTGCGGGGACGTTCTGCATTGATGCTGGTTGATTGTCGTCATTGTGATCGCCGCCATGTTGGTTATCTCGCTTCTCGTGGTGAGAGTGTTTATGGTCTTCAAACAACTGTTGTACTTTAACACTGGTATTCATGTGAGCACTATGACTAGTTCCGCTGACTGTCTGACTGCCCAAAGGAGGGAGATGATGTGATGCAGTATCGATTGTATTATGTGTGTACATATCCCCCGTGGTTAGCAAGGATCGGGTCCTCTGAGCTGGGACCGCCTTAACCCGCGTGGACATTCTTCCATTGATCCAAACCCCCGCTCTTAAATTACAAAGTTTCTTACCGCTACATGGCTGTCCGACATTATTTGTTGAATATTTAGTTTAGAAACGTATAACAGTCCGATATATTACTCCTTTTCGTACAATCTTCACTGGGCGACGAGTACAGTGTTGTTATTTAGCGAAAGAATGGACCCTTCGTTGCCATGCGCAACCCTGGTTGGCCAGACGTGGTGTGCGTGACGTCGTGGAAACTGTGGTCACGTGAGTCAACAAAAGCGTGTGACATGCTGCCAGTCATAATAATTATTTATGCAATCATACACCTTTTTATGAAAACATATCTAGGTCTATACATATATATTGTAAGTGTTTATATTGTAAGTGCTTTGTCCGCACATTAAACTAATTATCATTTTATTTTTTTATTTAAATGAATGCCTATTAATACTAATGGCAAAACTAGGAATTTTCTACTGTAAACTAATTAAATACATTCGTTATAAAGTTAATTACAATTAATTAATTAATTTATTTAAAGAAACATATTTTTTCTAACGTTATAATCTAATTGAGTCCCAAATTCTATAATTAAAATTTTGATAATATAACTTATACATTATACATTTAATGTTAGGCTTATTTGAAAATTATATAATAATATATACACATGTATTCCAACAAAATGCCCTACAGTACTGCGAAGGTTGTTCGATACATAGTCATAGGACAACCTTATCCAAACATAGCCTAGCGGTTAGACCACAAACTCAAGACTTGTAGGTACTGGGTTCGAATCCTGCTCGTGGCATTGGGTTTCAATCGCAGCACCGGTGTAATTTAAGGAACGCAAGTTCAGTAAAATGTGAAAACAAATTGTTAAATAATTATTATAAAATTAATGAAACTTCACAGAATGAAATAAACACCCTGAGCCATAAAGCGAGATAATTACCACCCAATAAGTTTTAGCGTTCGTGTAAGGAAAAGACAACAATAAAACTGTCATTAATTTTGTGAAAATTTGGATTAAGAATCCTTGAGGTATGTAGATCCGATCTGGCTTTATCCATTGACATTAAATGACAAATTTTGTTTCGTTCCTATGAACATTCTAACGCAAGAGATTGGCCCTCAACACCGTGAAATGAGTAGGTGTACACAACTTACACGGGTCAGTGACAAATTAGCTATGTCCCACAGTCTAGATACTTGTTTAAAAAAAGGCCTCTATCATAGCCTACTGACCTGCTGACTATTCATACTAACACTAACTTCTGTCGTGAACAGGCAGTCGAGGAAGCTGGATTGCGTGACCATGACAGACGTGTTTGATATAAGTTGGATATTATAAGCACGTAAAATAGTTATAACTAACTAAGTAACTAAGTAAAGTTTAGTTTAGTGGAAACTCTCACGTACTAGTCTAGAGAGAGTATTCACTAACACTAACATCTGTCCTGGGCAGGTAATAAGGCAGCCGTTTAAGTGCGTGTCCGAGCCAGACGTAATTGAACCTTAATTGGATATATGAGCGCGTAAATAAGTGATAACTATAGCTAAATAACTAACTAATTAACATAGGATTACCTTTACCAAACAGCATTGTCATCAAAGAAAAACAGTTGTATCAGTTGTTTTGTCAGCAAATATGAATAGAAACAGTTACTATTAACACCATGAACACGTGATTACTTTCAGGCATGATACACATAGGCCTACATGTGTATAATAATTATATTACGTTGAGGTGGTGACGAGCATTTAACATTTAATATTATATTTATAGTACATAATTATGCACTCATGTCTGTGTATGGCTGTCGGCCTTTATGTCTGTCTGTCTGTCTGTATGTCTTCGTGTCGGTCTATACAAGTAGGCCTACGTGCGTGCGTGTGTGCGTGCGTGTATGTAGGCCTATGTAGCCTACGTATGCCCCATGTAGCCTACGTATGCCCCACATAATTAAAAGTGCCACATAGTGTACAATTTCAATTCATCTATGAACCTCTCATCACTATTCTGATTTCACAACACTACGCGGTAGACCTAGTCAGGCCTATATATATATATAACTTTAAAAACAGACGTAGGTCTACTAGATGTTTAACTTGCACTGAGAGTCTGAAAGATAATCTAGAGCTATATAAAATTATGGTATGCATATGTCTATAACAGTATTCTAAATATATCATAATAGATCTATAAGCTTAAATCGTTTGGAAACAATAAATCTCCCAGACTTTTTAAAAGCCAGAAGAATATAGATTAATTCAAACAGCGGCGACCCCAAACACCGTACGTCTTCGTCGTCTTGTATCGATTCTAACTATCTCAAGAGGACGATCGCCGAACCAGCGCTATTAAATTAATGCAGAATAAGAACGGTACATTGATTTTTTGGGGCATATTTTAAAACCAAAGTACTAGCTGTTAAATGACGTAAGATTCCTGGAGGAATGATGGATGGCAATGAACTTAATTTAACATTGTACATTTTAGCGCCTCTGTCCATTTTAAACAAGCAATAGCTTTTTGCTTAGAAAACTCCTTAGCTGGTATAACGTGGTGTATCTACATTAACTCCATTCAATTGTATTACATTTACAGCTGCATAGGTTTAATTATGGATCTGGTCTTGTATTCACCCATCACAAACAGTGCAGCTCAGCGAAGCTGACTTCTTCGCAATAAGACGTTGGTTGATATAGAGAAAGAAACGGAAAGAGAAAGAAAGTAAAATTAAACGACGTTCAGGTCTAATTTCTCTGTATCAAAATTATGTCGAAAGTCAAACCCAACCACAGCATTTTCTGTCGGTCACCTAACTACAGTTTTGAACAGCACCTAACACTGTCAAGGAATATTCCTGAAAGATGCAAACCTTCTTGCGAAGATAATTGAAGATATCACCCAGTGTATCAAAATAATTAATTGACAACGTTATAATTATACACGTGCACGATATGCATACTAGAACACGTTTGATGAACATCTGAAAGAGGTATGGATATGAAACCATAGTGAGTAACTTGCCAATACGCTAACCATCACGTGGGCAGCAAAGCAAAACATTCAACATGAATAACTTGGTGGTGCGATGTCAAGTATGGTCAACCCATCTTTAGAAGTGAAAGACAAAATACACTCTAAATGCCCAATATGTTAACAAGCAAGAGAAACTATGAAGTGGTTTTCACTTTCAACAACTTTGTCGGTGATGCATTATTAGGCCTACTAGAGCTCTAGCAACTTTTTATAGCAGTGACTGGTGACGCAGTAAGCGATAATAGCAGCTCCTAAATTTATGAAGGAAATACAAATGCAATGGTGCAAACTAAAAATTGCTAAATTATCAAGGGGCAGTCTCCTGTGTTTATCGAAATGATAGCAAAAAACGAAAATAGGTCAAAGTAAAGTATTGCATCAGCAGCTGCTGTCATCTGTGTCAATGATGTATCATATCGTGAAATAGCCTGTGAATGTCTACCATAGAACTTGTTTAAAGTACCTAAGTAATGATAATCGCTATACACTGTTTGTTTGGTGCGTACGTATTATTAATACAATGTATATGAAGTACTTGCATTGTTTTTCGAAACCGGCTGCCGGTTTTATTTGTATTCGCAATAAACTGTCGCCTTTTTTCTCCGCCACTCAAAAACACCTTGCAAGCCAGCCAAGCCTGTTACGTAACTCATCTATGTCACAAAAGTACAATCCAATGAAAGCGAAGCATGGCTTATCGCAGAGAATAGTATACCGTTGGCGAAAGAACATGTGTAAATAGCTGTAGAGATTGGTTCGAAGAATGAAATGAAGTTTTGGAACAAGAATCCAAGTGTTAACAATGCTGTACAAGTG
>JAULBR010099201.1:0-11376 GCA_032355825.1 Melanodrymia aurantiaca
CACACACACACACACACACACACACACACACACACACACACACACACACACACACACACACACACGCACACACGCACGCACGTACGCACGCACGCACGCACGCACACACACACATACATGTATACATAGTCATAGCAATTTGGATATTCGACATAACCAAAACGATAAACAAAACATATCATGCCGTGCGTTGTGTCTATACACGACAGAGTCCAATGGGGATTTCGACAATGCTATTCAGATGTATGGCAGGAGGCTTCAAGCTTTCTATTGTAGATAATTACTAGTATCTTACCTGTTTGAAACGTCCAGAATATATGGAGAATTGTTTGGAAGCGCAACGCTGTATGTAGTCCTGAGAAAGTATGTGTTGATCATGACGATATCACAGTTGTCTGAGAAATAGTACGCCATGGCAGACTCGCCTTGCAAATATACGTAATCACCAGCTAAAATTTTGTTCGCATGCACATCCGGGTAGAGGGAAAGTACATCCGGGTCTGTTTTCATGAATTTAGTTATTCCGTTCCATATTTGCTTATATTCAGTTGCGTTCGATGACTGTGAAAATAAAGTCATGATTTCGATTTAAAGATTGATTCTACTTGCGTAGTAAGTGGTGGTCGTAAAAGTAGACAAATCATTATATTGGTTACAAACATTTGGATGCTCAGAAATACATTTGTGAGACATATATTTATAGTATAAGCAATAACATTAAAATTTTAATAATAATTAAAAAAGGCTCTATTACGAGGAAACATGTTAGAATAACATTAGGTGGTATACGTACGGTGGCATTCATCTTGTGGAGGTTCCTTATAGATAACACTTTAATGCCGTTCTGGTCATGAACATGTATGTAGTAGCTTAACTATTATAATTGGTATACAATCATTTGTTACCGTCACAAATCATTGTATGCAAAAGTCCAAGGACCATATTAGTCTACTACAAATGTATTAGATATACTTATTTTGCTATAAAATGTAATAAATTGATATTTTAACTAATAGAAAATGATCTATTATATGGAAACATGTTATAACAGAATTTGCATCCGTCTTAAAATTTAGTCTGTTCCTTTAAGTTAAGTTATTTATTTATAAACTATTTACGTCATTATACCCGACCAAGGTTCCTTTAAACTCGGGCAGTGTTTTCTCTTGCGATCAGTTGCTTATAGCTTTATCTTAAGGTCACGTGATCATAATGGTGAGTGATGGTCTTTATATATAGTCTACTTACAGTTCAGTGAATATACTGTACCTCTAATAAAGTAACATACGCCGAACCTCCGGGCACTCCCCACCTGTACTTTGTTTGGCCTACCAGATCTTCTGCTGATTTGATTGGAAGTTTTTCTATGTTCACAGTGAGGAAGGCAATCAGATTTCCACAGTACACAGCTGCCACGATGGTTGCGAAGAACAACCAGAAGCCGCTGGTTACCTTGCCTGATAGATGCTGTGGGTGTCTTTGTCCTCCTACAATAGATGCATGTGTCACAATAAATCGAAACGTGAAAACCCTTAACATAGTCGAAGTCGTATCTCCACATAAAGCTGAGTCGAAAGAACTTTCTGACAACATCGTGATGACATGAATTCATAAATCACAATCAACGGAATGATGATACCACGTGTTCGCGCGTCTACTTTTCAACATTGTCCTAGGAGGACATAAACTTCACGCCAAGTGCCTCGCGTCTGCTGCGCTCGCAGTGTTGGGCAAATCATAAGCAATTGTATTTTTAGTCAGCAAACTCGGGCAAAATTCTGGGTCCGCCTGTAGAATTTATTAATGCTTTGGTGCGCGTTTTGTCACACCCATCTTAAACTCGCAATAGTGATTTTAAGTCAAGGAGTTTGAAAGGAAAAGTAACGACCTGCAAGTTACTGTCATTCATTGCCACAGGTTAAGTGTAAGCGACATTACTCACCTTGCTTCAGAAGAATACCAAGCAGGCCCCACACAGTGTCTAACTTCGCATCAAAATTTCCTTTTGCTGTATTTTGCGGATGGAATTTTTCAATGAATAAGGCTATAACACAACTGGCCATAAAGACCCCCAACAGAATCACGTGTACTTCCCACTTGAAAGGAGCCAGGTATGCCTTCCATTTTTCTCCAAGTGGATTTGGTTTCTTGTATATAAAACCGACATCGTCACTAAAATAGTCCACAGTAAAATCTATAACTTGCTCCCTTTCGAACTGGGATACAAGAGGCGCAACTACCAGATCGACCTCCTAGAAGAAAGAGTGGAAATAATACGAGATTATCCATTGTGTAACGATCGAGATCTAAAATCAATGATGTATTTTTTTATTGTACGATATATATGCACATGTGTATCAGTCAAGTATGGACCCAATGACATCTACCTGGTAATATTTACTATGTTGACAAAAACGTATCATATTATATCACTATCAGAGCTCTTTCACAAATTGTTTGACGTAGTGACGGTGCATACAACTTTTACTACTATCAAAACAATATTCTTATGGATTTTTAATCAATAATTCTATTATTGTGTATAATGTTGTCGTTATGGGCACTTTTACAGGACCATATTTTTTTTACAAGTTTGGCACTTCCAAGCGAATCCCGAATGTTGTTCGATTTAATACATGTAACGACTTATAGCTTTTATTTTTTACCTTTAATAAATAGTCCGGTCCTCTTTTTTCTTCTCTTATTTATATTTCGGCCTCCCATCTAAAATGCTCCAATTTACTTCAATTTTCGAACGAGCACTCTATTCTTACCTTTTTTCATTTTTGGCCTTTTATTATTTACCCTTCACTAAATTGCTTATCAAAATTTACTTCCATATTCCATCCCCCTCCTGTCCTGGACAGGCAAACCAGCATCCTGGATTGCGTACCAGGACAGCGTGCTTGAACCTTAATTGGAAATAGGCACGTAAATGTTCTATTAAGTAAGTAAGTTATAGCTAATGCATTGTGTGTGCCAAATATCCAACCATGATCAATAACAAATTGCATGTCTCCTGCACACGACGTCAGATTAACAAACACGATTATTCAGTAGTCAATAGTTGAGATTGTGTTTACATTGTGAGTCTCCGATTTCAAACAATCATCAATGACGTATTAGCTTGACAAGTGAGAATAATAAACACCGATGTTTACCTTTCGATCTAGCATGCCTATCAGTCCCGTCCAACTTCCGTTCAGCTGTCGACCCCATTCTTTGTCAGTCGGCTCCGTGATATTGTATCTGAATGGTCAACATTATTTCCTTTACAGTACACAATAATTAATCTATACTCCCTCCCGCAAGCGCCGTAGTTTGGAATTGCAATGTAAGATAAACGGTTTTGTACTTTCAGTTAGAGTTTTGTTCAATACTTAGGTAACGACATAAAATAATTACTAGTAATATATACTGGAAAATTGAATGAATGTCAAATTGCACATATCCAGTGTTAAGAAAAATCGTTTATCGCTTGAATTGCAGACAGATGGACGGACGGGATAATAGTAGGCGGACGGATGGATTGATGCATGGATGCATGGATAGATGGATGGGTTGGTGGATGTATGGATGGACGGACGGACAGATGGATGGATGCATGGATAGATGGATGGGTTGGTGGATGTATGGATGGACGGACGGACGGAAGGGTGGACAGACGGATGGCATATATACTATGTCAGAGAATAGAAAAGACACTTACGTGAAATTCATATATTTGGACAGCATTTGCAGTACTTCAATTGTATACCCAGCATAATTTATTTGATCACTTTGATTTCCATATACAAAGACGAACGGAGGCCACTAAAACAAGAATGTGTTTCTGAGTTCTGGGGATATCATGGTATAATGTACATGCTTAGTAGCTGAACAATTGTTTTCCAAACAGCAATATATTCAGGCCAGCTAGAAGTCCGATGCCTGAAAGTGTTGCCAGTTTGACTATATGAACATGTAATGTAACAATTAGTTGATATTGTAATTAAAAAAAGGATGTTTTAAAATATAATTAATGCTTCTATCATAAGACCAATGGTTTTCTACTTCAACTTAATTAGTAAACTACATTTTGCCACACGATTAGAGGAAATACAAGTACATATATATTTATATCGTTTCATTATGGATTAGTCTGATATACCAATATGTAGATATGTAGAAACATCAAAATGACGGACTGAGAGCCCACGACCGTTCCACGTCAATATCAGATCCATTACAATGTAGGACCAAAGTCAACATTAGTATCAGACGAACATGTTGGTAAACTGCATTACACTCAGTCATGTATCTGTGGCTCAAAAGGCACAATGCCTAGTTTGAAGACGGATGCCACCGTGTTTGCGCTCATAGAGAATTTATTATTGTTAAGTAAATTAACATTTACTTATATCTTACTTCTTTCAATATCAATGCATGTATATCTAATGCGTTTGTAGTAGCTTAAGTAGAGTAATTGGAATTTTGTCTACAATAACTTGATACGGACAAACTGTTTTAGGCAAAAGTACACATTAAGCTATTAGAGGCATTTCGATGACATGAAAACATTGGGTGTACATATATTGTTATTAGCCAGAAATATGTTACAAATAGCATTAGATGTGCAAGCACTGTGAAACTCGTGTTAAAACTAGGCATTGTACCTTTAAAGTGTGTGAACTGCTGAATTTCAAGATAGTATCGTTTAGCAGGTGAATTAAATCACTGTTAAAGATTGACATTGAAATCAACTTGTAAGTTGTTGTACACCATTATAAATTCTGCATTACACTCTTCCATCCCCGTCCCAACCCACTCGCCCACTTCATTCCACATGAACAATCCAAAGTTAGAGTGAAACAAAACATTTACTAAACCGACAAAATATTGACATGCAAAAGGTAGAGTCAAACGAAAATTTAGACAAAATGGAGATGACACTTACTCACGAATCACTGTCAAAACGAGGGTGATACCAGGTGTTCGCAAAAGCTGAGTACAGTGTATATCCTACTCTACCGGATTAATATTTTAGTATATTTGTTTTCATATTGATTATCCATTGCACACTGTCTTGTGCATAGATACCGTTTGGAAAGCGATAACGGGGTTGTTCCTACGGTTGTATAAAATAAAGTTGTTACCCTGTTTGTGGCCACTAGCAATCGTTTCTGGTTAAAGCCAAACTGTACGTTTGGAAATAATTCAGCTGTCACATTAATCTCCACACGATTTTTTATACACGCCACTTCAGCGAATTGTCTGTAGTCAACTTTCCATAGCAGAGTGAAGACATCATACCTCATTTCTGATTCCTGTATAGAAACAGCAAAAATTATATATTTTTAACAAAATCTATAACAAAATACAAACCAAATTGCATTTTCGTCAAATTCAAACATATAATTGGATATTAAACTAGGTTCCACTTCATATCAACAATGTTGCTGGCATTGTGTTAATTTGAACAAGACTAGTGTATATATGTTCTAGGTGCGTGAGGTCAAGTGATCGATCCACCTCAGTTGACTATTCTTAAGATGTGTATCCAATTCCAACCAGTGGTACACGACTGGTACATCAAAATAATATTATAATTATGGTATTTTCTATCTTGTATGTTGGAAAGTGTCATAATGATCATTGCTTGCTAATCCAATAAGAGTAGCATATGTTACTATGACAGAGGTACCAGCTATATGTATGTATGTCGCTTTGTGTCATTGTTAACTTTGATAAGAAATTTAAACAGTCTCTCATTCAATTTATAGTTTCGACACCGGTGAACTACCTTTTGGTCGAGACATTGTTGTATAACAGGAACCACCGCGGCAACATTGTCTATCTTCAGATCTGTTAAATTGCCCATGTTTTCAGACTCGGTGAAGACCAGCCATTTGGAATAATGACGCAGTCCATATATCCTGTCATTCAAACCTGAAACCTGAAATCGACAAACTGTCACCATACATAACTCGTGCACGGCATTGTTTAACATGGAAAAAAAACTATAGTTGAACCTAATTTGTTTGTCAAATGGAAAACGCAGTCAACTTTTCTAAAAGGACATTAGAACCTAATGGTTGCAGCAAAGTAAATAATTGACCAATCCGCGTAGTACATATTGAAATGTGTACTGTGTAAAATATATAAATTAGGTGATTAGGAGACACGTGATGATGTGTTGTCTTTGACATGATTAGAAATCGCTGATATGGTGTTCATGTCTGTTAAATAAAAAAGCACACACAATGAGTTACTATTAAATGGTGTGTATGAATACCACTTCCCCGTGTAATCACTTCCTGATAGCAGAAAACAGTCTGTTTCAGGGGCCATGTCTAGAATTTGATATTTTCTATTTAATATGGACCTAAATAGTACTACAGTAGCCAGTGGTATGCTATTTACTTCGCTGCAACCTAATGTCCACTATCGTTCTCCATGTCCGGGTCAAATCAGAGCTGGAAGAATCATGTTAGCCGCTGTCGGAATACCGTGGCTAATTTACAGTTATGGTGGCGGGAAAGAAATCGCCCGATATGACCCAAGGGCTAGTACGTATAATTATAATACAGTTCGACAACAGCTGCTACCAAGTCGAATGAAGGCAGATTTTAATATGCATTCATAAATGAAAGATAACCTAGAAATTACATGTGTTTGGATTTCGTTAGATCCTAAAGAGGAACGATAATGGATATTAGGGTTCTAGTGTTAATCAGATTGGTCAATTACAATTTATTGCACAAATTTCAAGACCAAAATAGAAAACACTAATGTTATATTATAATTTATCAGCACAAGTTAATAAAAGTAAAAACAATCTAGTGTTATTCTTAAGCTGTAATAACTTGGGTTTATTCAGTCTTATAATTATCTTTCATAGGGAAGTATATGTTTACAAACGTGGTGTTACCTCATAAAGAACTGTATTCAAGGTTTCAGGTGATGAATAGACGACATAGTTGTATCTTGCAGCATCCCTAGCAGTGAAGAAATGTCGCATATTCGCCGATTCTGGTCCGGTTTTCAGCAATTGGTATGTTATATGTTGTTTAGCTATCAGCGTTACTAACTGGCTGATAGCAAACTCTGAAAATAATAATCCATTCTTAGTTTATATACCGGTATTTATACTCAGTAATTTTAATAGCTACTGTAGAAGGTTTATCTGGAACCCAGGGCCCGGTTGTTCGAATCCTGGGTTAGCGCTAACCCTGAGTTAAGTGACTAACCATGAGTTAAATTTAACTAATACAAATTGTGTGTTTCAAACGTTGGTTAGCGCTAACTGTGAGTTAAATATACCATAACCTAGCTTTTAACCTGTGATTAGCCACCCCTGGGTTAAGGAATATAACCCATGGTTAGTGTTAACCAGTGGTTAAGTTAACCCAGGATTCGAACAACCGGGCCCAGGAATGATATGATATATATGATGTTTAAAAACAATATATTCAAGCTAATAAACGTTGTCAGCTATTGGTATTTTAAAGATATTTCATAGAAATGAAAATGTTCAAACAATAATTGATAATTGGTATTTTCCATAAGCATAACATATTTTTATTTAACGTACATGTATACATAAGTAAAGGTGAGTTCAAGAACATTTTACTTTTATTTTCCTGCCATTTCTACCTGTACAAGTTGGAGTGGCAGATCGTATTTATGGGTGGTGGGGGTGCGGTGCGGTGTGGTTAGTCGTGCGAAAAATATTTTAAACGCACCATATTTAATCCATTCTTCTAAAAACTAGTTTGCTACAAGAAATGACCCTACTGATAATCCTAAATACAGGCCTTTTTATTGGCATCATTATATTTCAACCTAGCCAACTGATAATAAAGGTCTCTTTCTATAAGTACATTACGTGTCTCCTATAGATTTGACTTTATGTAGAATAATCTGTTGTTGGTTACATTATATTTCTTGTTTCTGAAAGTAATCGACAGAGGATATTAACGTTCAGCTCCACATACGATGGTTACCGATTATTATATATAAAATTATGTGTACCAATTATGACACAACATTGTTTTTTAACACAAACAGATTTTGTTTCAACATGTTGCTCTATCATTATGTTTGTCACAAATTGATTTTATGAAGAAAAAAAAGACACCAAAATTAGAACATATTTCTTCTAAGTGGTTTTATAGTGGTTCTATATACAATGTTGTTCCAAGGGCCTTTGCTATATATTTGATCGAAGTTGAAAGATTTTGTTTCAACATGTTGCTCTATCATTATGTTTGTCACAAATTGATTTTATGTAAAAAAAGGGACAAAGCAAAATTAGAACATATTTCTTCTATAGTGGTTTCTAAGTGGTTTTATAGTGGTTCTACATACAACGTTGTTCCAAGGGCCTTTGTTATATATTTGATCGAAGTTGAATTTTTGTTTCATTATACTTACTATTACACTTCGTTAAAACAACAACTTACCTGTCGTGGCATCGTATACAAATACCACATTGATCCACTTCAGCTCCCCAACGACTTGTGTAATTGCCAAACAGTCCCATTCAGAATGACTTCCTGTCTGTGAGGTGACGTTCTCGGGCATCGAATATGAATGATTGTTACCGACGCTCGTCCGTTCAATGTTAGTCGATATGCATACTAGCAATACAAACATTATAACAGTCTTCATCATGATACTGGCGTCAAACATAGCATTGCGCACTGGAGTACACGTCTAGTTAACTAAACCAAACACTGCACTGGTATTTGTCTCCACCAGATTTTAGCAATACAAAACATTATAATAGTCTTCATCGTGATACTGGCGTCAAACATAGCATTGCGCACTGGAACTAAACCAAATATTGCAGTGGTAATTGTTTCCACCAGATTTGAGTAATACAACACATTATAACAGTCTTCATCGTGATACTGGCGGCAAACATAGCATTGCGCACTGGATTACGCGTCTGAGTTACCTAAACCAAACACTGCACTGGTATCCAACTCAACCAGATTTGAGAAATACAAAACGTTATAACAAAACATCTACAGGACATAGCAGAACACATAACCGTTGGCACACTAAGGAGTATAACAAACACAATTGGAAGAGAATTGGAAGCGAACTGGAAGTGAACTGGAAGCGAAAGTAAATTTCCACGTGCGTATCTGTATGGGGATCGAAGCAGACTGAATCAATTTTCACAGCTGGAAGTAAAGGTTTTCAATAAACGTCAATGATCTCCAAATCGTTCTGATTGCTTGGTGAGTCAACATGTTGTATCAGTGATGTCAACGTGTTGTATCAGTGATGTCAACTTGTTGTATCAGTGATGTCAACGTGTTGTACCAGTGATGTCAACGTGTTGTATCAGTGATGTCAACGTGTTGTATCAGTGATGTCAACTTGTTGTATCAGTGATGTCAACGTGTTGTATCAGTGATGTCAACGTGTTGTATCAGTGATGTCAACATGCTGTATCAGTGATGTCAAAGTATACCCAATGAAACTCGCTTGATGCTGTGACTATGTCATGTAGCTACGTGATTCAATGGAAACTAGATTTATTTGTATTTGCATCTGACGTCTAACAGGTGACAATAAAACAGCTTCATGACCGCATTTTATCGTCCTATATTTGAGATCATAAATAACCTCTGTGTTCTATTAATTTATATGACATTCTGATCAATACAGTCGTGTACTAACATGTGTTATAACTATGTGATTACTTTAAGTACTGGACGAATGCCAAATTGAAATTGCAGTTTATATTACGTGTGGCGCATCACTAAACATTGATCAATTATACAGTATAGAGGGTGTTATATTTGTTGATGAAGCATCGGGAACTAATATATAAATCATGAACTATTTTGTCATCAGGGATTCCCCTTTATTGGCATTCGGTTATCTCTTCGTTGATAGCAGAGCGTGTCAAAGGTGAATGTGGGGTGTGTGGGGATGAGGAGGAAGGTCTGACGGGTTTGGTTAGCATGTGTTAAAACTAGTTCTATCAGTGCTTTATCAAAGAATGTGCACCATTTTCAATATTATCCGATTACGGACACAATATATAAAAGTAAATCTATAAAGTGCTTTCGATTTCAAATGTATCGTCCTATAGGGATGGATACAAGTGGGGGAGTCTTCGAACTCTCCTTTTCAGACAAGATTCCCATTTGAAAACCCCTCACAATATGTAATTTGTTATAGCACGGCTTAGCAATAATACCCCACGCTATTGATGATGTCGTCATAATTATAACTGCTAATATTACTTTGCTAATGTATTAGGTAGTATTTCCTTTTGTGAAAGTGGGGTGGGGGACGTAAAGGTTATTTCTGAAAGTTATTTCCCCCTGTTTCAAGCAGAAGAGCTGTATAAAGCGGTCCTACAGTGTTCGATGCTAACCAGAACTTGTAGGACTACGCATAATGAATAAAATAATATAACATACATAAAGTGCATAAAAAAGAAAATGTCCTTGGAGTTTGCGTCGTGCAATATACAACTACATCTTGATGTTGTCTAGATAACTACAAACGGTATTATTATAGATATTATTATAAATATTCTTTCAACACATTGGCCGTCGTAGCAGTCCAATAATTATGTGAATAATTGTTTTCGTTTAACATTCCATTAAAGGAACAATGCGCGGTGTTAAGATGAATGCCACCATGCTTGCGCATGTAATGCTATTTGTAACCTATACTACATGTATTTCTGGCTAATAGAGAATTGTTTGTAATTTTTAACATTTGCATTTACTTATATCGAATTACTTACAGTATAAATATAATGTCAATCAACCGTGTGGTCGTACACTTGGTCTATGCAACTACCAAGCTATTATTATAATTATATTCAGTGTATTCTACATCACGAATTCAAAGTGTGCACTGCACTTGAGTCAAATCCATACGAAGTTAATTATGTCATGGACAATACGGCACACCATCATCCCGTCAGTTCTTCTCATTCAATCAAACAGCAATCGTGCAATAAAAGATAATCCTAATCGATATCGCAGATAGACGACTTGTACAATTACATGAGTAATGTGTTTCAAACAATGGTCTCGTTTTTTTAAATGCATGCGCCGGAAAATTTTCCACACACGGCCAAGTGGAAACATGTATGCATAGGAACAAAAGTAAAGTTTGTTTTATTTAACGACGCCACTAGAAACACATCTATTATATAATTATATATCAGCGGTTATTGGACGTCAGACGCATGGTTATATTGACACAGAGGAAACCCGCTTTCGCCCTTCATGGGATACTCTTACCGAAAAACAGCAAGAGGTATTTTATGTGCACTATCCCATGTATTTTATGTCCCTAGACAGGATAACATACACCATTGGCTGGAAAGGAAAATAGCCCATAAAATGTTTTGCG
>JAULBR010099212.1:0-11375 GCA_032355825.1 Melanodrymia aurantiaca
TAATTCAACCGTTAGGAATTTCAATTTGCAGTACAAAACAAATAATGAAATCTGATAATAGGAGCATTTATTTACATAACAAAGAGAAACAATCGTGACGGACGTGACGAATACCATGAAATGCACCAGATATGGACGTAGTATACAGACAACGACGACGACGACGACGACGACATGACTTTGGTGTAAACATTATTATGTTGTATAGGTACACGTACCTACAGCGATAAGCACCTGATGGTGCAATATTAAATCAATGAAGACAAACAAAACAAAAATGTTTACTCATTGGTTTATTAATGTACTGTATATAGAATGTTCCAAAATAATATATTATTAAACAGTTATCGCTGATGTTTAGTGACTCATACCACAATGATGTTAGCAGCTTATGCCATTGTGATCTACATGCCTCAATTCTTAAATACTTAAATGGATCTGGATCCATGTGTTTGATGATCAGCCCTATACACATGCTTAAAACCAGTGATTTATCCCCCACCCTCACCCTCACCGCTGGGGCCCACCACTCTGGCTAAAACACCTGGATGCGCGCTATACACTTAACAAATAAAGAACGTTCGTTAAACACATTACTCATTTCATTACATACAATGAGACTTTTGTAGAAATGTTTTAAGCCTTAAAATCGCGGACAAAAGCTTCAAAATATAAATTTAAAAAAATCATCTATAAAAACGTTCCAATGTTTGGTTCTTGTGCTTGCATAGACAACTAATAAAACAGATTATTGTTGAGCGCGTGTGTTTTCACTGACATGAGTTGAAATGTTTAACTGATGTTTGATGGCATCTATTTTGTATATCTAACCAACCAAACTAAACATGTTTAATGAATAGCAGAGATAACGCGGTGATTTTGGACAGAAACATTGCTTTTTTGATGGGGGCATTGACTGGTACCACACTAATCTTGTCAGACCGCTTGACACATCACAAAGAAAACAAAGATCATAAAAAGTATAAACGAAAACCATATTGAAAGATAAACCAAATGAAAGGCCAATAAGCTATGGTTAGTTTCTGAAGAAGACGATTTATCGTAAAATAATGTATTTAATCTTATCTCCAATCTCTGGAAATTAATAAACGGTCTGTTCAGAATCTCCATAGAAAGCTGTTTTGCCTGGAGATATGAAAAAGCATTATGTTTTCCTGAACAAAGGCCACACTAAAATGGATACAGTGGCCGCGTGCTGGTCACGTCGGACCATCGCGAGCGCCCGGTACGGACAAAACGAAACACCAGGAACAAGGCTTTTACTTTGCGATTCATAATCCACAAATAACAGGCTGTCTGCGGCTACAGTCGGCGTTTGGAATTGATGATCCGGCGGGTAAAACCCACACTCTTGTGTTCACAAAGCTGGCCAACGTATCGGCCAGTGTTTGGCAGGTGTGGTCGTGTGGCATGATGGTCACTTAGACTTCGCGGCTTATGCTAAATGTTTCGCTCTGTCAGATACCCACTCGAGAGTGGACACGTATTCTACGATATCAAAACTACCCACGCACTGCAAGCGTTTTAAAATAGCCATTGACTATTGAGAACAATTCGTTTAGGCCTGAATGCTCCCAAATATTGCCTCCAGTTCTATGTCCATTTAGTTCGTTTAACGTTCTTAGCCGACGCTTATTGGTAAAACAAAGGTCTGTTGCTTTTCTCTTTTATTCTTCGGACGGTCTGCATCATCAGTTTTGATATCGTGAGAGCCGGCACGTGCTCGCAAAACTGAGTGATGGACGGACGTGCGCTGGACTTCTGCTGTGTTGTCCGTGTTGACTCTGGATGACTGTTGTCACCCCGACTCACCCCGAGTCACCCCGATCATTATCCCACACAAGAAAACATTATTAAAGAGCAATATTCTGGTAGCAAACATGTTTAATGTTGTTTGTGTATTATCATTACTAAGAGATCGGATTAGGATTTGAAAGATAGAAGAAGATAACAGATTTTATACATTTTTATACAGGTTTGATTTAAGACTGGGGTATGGGTGTGGGATTTATACCACACTTCACACTATCTTGTATTTGATACGAATCTGGGGTATATTCCCCACCCACGCTATCTTCTATTTGTTTCGAATCAGGATATTATTTCCCCCAAAATACCTTTAAAAAAAGAGACATGTTGGATCCATATATCTGTCTGTCTCTCTGTACGTGTCTTTAAGTGTGTATACGCAACATCTAGTGATAACTACACAGACATTACAGAAATGATTGTTAGATGTAGTGTGTTTAATATATGATCCTAATTGATTTGTTAACGGATGGTATAGTGCAGATTATTAAAACTTGCATATTTAAATTTTTAGAGGTTTTCGCACGACTTGTAACATGCACGATATGTAACATGCTATATTATAATATATTATTATAATATTATGTAATATAATGACATTTTGACATTTCTGTTGATGTTTAGAATGATTAATAAATGTATGCAATTATCTAGATAATCATGCACTGGGTTTTCTCTACTGCTAAAATAGAATTTAGTTGCGTACAACTCGCTTTACTTCATCGTCACGTGATCGTATTTTCTAGCCTAAATGATGACCGATGCCTTTTTAAAGTAAAAGTCTAAAAATATCATGGTGTATAGCTTAAGTTGCTGACATCCAATGAAGTGTCGAATATATCAGTCGTGTGCAGTATCTTTAAAGACCCACGACATCACTTACACCGACCAGTATCCACACAACTGGTGTAGCAAAGGCCGTACTGTTCTGTCTGTCGTAAAGTGCATAATATTTATAAAATATCCCTTGTTTCTTATCAAATAGGAGTATAGTAGCAGCTTTCCTCTCATACTAACACTAACTTCTGTCTATAATTGAACATAACCACGTAAATAAGTTATAACTAACTATAACTAACCAACTCACTAACTAACTAACTAACTAACTGACTATAACTGACTAACTAACTAACTAACTAACTAACTAACTAGCAACTAACTAGCAACTAACTAGCAACTAACTACCTAAACTAGCTTACTTGTCTTACTTCTAGGTTCACGTGGTCCATCCACAGTGACTTTGATGGCTTTCGTGTAGACGGCTACTTCTGGAGGGTTACAACACACAGTGATGGTTAGGGCAAAACTCTTTCCTGAAAGTAAGAAAGCTTGAATAAGATTCCAAATGTAAACGTCTATATATGCTTGCTCACTTTGCAAATAGTATGTACCATGTCTGAGCGAATAAAGAAAATATTGAATTGTATCGAGGATGATATATGGCTGCAAACTGAATAGATGACTTCAATACTATACTAGATAACAACCAGTTGAACTAGTATAATTATGTTTATACCACTGCTTATAATTGCTATATCATACTGCAGGGTGTGTTCTATAGATAATACTTTTAGTACCGTCATGGCTGTAGTACATGAACCCATGTGTCGAATGACTCAAGTCAGTACAATATAAAGATATAAAGTTGTCCATGTGTGTTCGTTTATAGAATAAGAACAACGGATAGCCCACCTTTCCAACCTGTATTACACAACAGATCTAGAATGGTATTATAATCATCACGATGCAGGGCTCAAACTAAGGGTGTACAAATGGGGTAAGGACGTACACCCACAGCCACATAGGCACACACCATGTCTTGTATCAGCATTATTACTGCGCGACCGTGAAGAAATAACGGACCACCTACACTGTGTCAAGCACAGCATCGCACTGTCGCCCTAAAATTAGTCAAAATGGTTGGTTTCACATGGACACGCGTGCATCAAATAATACACGACATATTGTTTATTATCTGCCATTAATAATTTATTCAGCCAGCCTCAACGAAATGATTTTAGGGGTTAGATCGAGACAATGTGATTTGATCATAAAATACAACAGTGTAAAAAGGCTGGTTTTACTGCGGATAAAAACAAACGAGCTTTTTGTTAAATGACGCTTATTACAGAAACAAAGCCGGACTCCCGGACCGCGAGGCACTCATCCGAGTGATTGGGAACGACACGTGGTCTCTCTCGTCTTTAGAATGCGCCAATGGAAAATCTAATGATTAAATTCAACTGTTTTGCAATTTTCGTTGAACGTATGGTTGATTAAAGTGAACAAAATGCGCAAAGAAATAAAAATAAGAAGTGGGGAAATAATTATCATTGTTTTCATTTCATTTTACATTAATTAAAAAAAATCAGTGTTAGGCAGAGCGTGTGAATATATTGGAAGGACAAGACTGGACAAGGACGCCGTTTGTATATTTATAATATTCGACCATCAAACAGATGTTACAGGTAAACACACAAACACCTTAGCTACAACACAGTAGTATTGAGTGTCCCTACATGTATATATGCAGTATACAGCTTTCAATCAGCGTGACTCAAGCTCTCGAGAATGACCTTGGTGCGGGGGTGTGGAGGGTTGTTTGTTTTTAACTCTTGTGGCATCTGGCAGTAGTCCAGTCTTGTGGTTGTGACTCAAAATTCCAAACAGGTCAATCATGCAGAAACACCGAATGGCAACTTAATCACTTCACAACAAGAATGTCGTCCCCTCCCCCTACATCAAGGGAATTGTCAGAGAATTCAGTTTCGCAGCATAAAACCTCACCAGTTTATTTCCGGTAAAGGCTTACCTACATACAACTCATGGGGCATAGCTCAGTGCAAGTAGAGCGTCCGCCTGAGGTTCGATAGGTCGACGGATCGATTCTCCTCAGTGGACCCGTTGGGTTATTCCCGTTCTAACCAGTGATCCCATGCTGTTATTCGAAGAAGAGTAGCCTGTGTGGTGGCAGCGGGTTTCCCCAACGACCCAGTGTCGATATAACCGTGCGTTTGACATCCAATAACTGCCGATTAAAAATAAATGTGTTCCAGTAGTGTCGTTAAACAAACTGTATATTTACCTACAACTCACAATGGGTGGGGTCATTATATCTATTACTGTATCTCATCTGACAATTATTACTATAGTGTTATAACTAATATGTACATACAGAAACAAACATAATATAGAAATAGTATTAAACTATTTGTGTTTAAAACAAGATTTTATGTTATTTGAAACAATTCCGTCCACTTCGAATTCATTAACCCGGCGTAGTTCACTAGTCGTTGGTGTGGATTTGTCATGGCGAACACCATCTCAATTTGGGAGAATGATCGAAAAGGTAAAAAAAATTCGCTAATATTTTATATAATTAAATTTAAATTCACAGAAAAAAAATAGTACGTTGTTGTCATTTCCAAATTTTCACCTACGTTAAAAGAAACTAAAGTTATATAAAATTAACGACACTAGAAACGTGATGAGCAGGAAATAACTACATGTGCCAAAATGAAAGGAAGAAAAACAAGAACGAACAAACGTTTAACGGCACAATGAATTGGTGTTTTCAACGTTTTCTTCGCAGCTACACCTTTTTATGTGTCTAGTCTTACAAACAGAGAACTCCGAGTGGTATTGTATTTCAGATATGCAGGACAAAGCGTATTAAACAGCGGTGATCTGGTGAAAGGTCAAGCCACTTGTCTGGGGGTCAACGCCATTGACAATCCTATGTTAATCCGATCACACAAGTCTTCCGTTTTATTAGTCTTTTTCTTTAGTTAGTAACACGCTTTCCCTACGTAAGACAGTTTGTTTATTCACACTAATCGGTCATATAAGCTTATGTGGCCGCAGCAGGTAACGTCTGAGACCATGTTACGTCTGAGACCATGTGGCGACAGCAGGTTACGTCTTAGACCATGTGTCGGACTAAGCACGCCTAACAGCCAGTGATTACTAATGTGTTTTTAAAACACCACGCATCACTTTTCTTTCATCCTGATAGTCCTAGGTGTGCCACCGCATGCTGTTTGTTCACCTCGCTGGTTCAAACTGTTAAACTAGAGGTTCATGTACAGACCTCGATTGATGGAATACCACAACAATGTAAAGGAAATGACACGATGTCATTATATGATGCGTTGGCAGGCACATTTTTGAACATAAAGACTCTCAATCAGAAAATTTGGCGTTAAACATTTCCGCTCTCTAGACAATAACGTGAATTATCTACAGATAAAGGCGTCGTATTCCGAAGATGTACAAAAGTCAATTTTACTATATATAATGACATTTTGACATTTCTGTTGATGTTTATAATCATAATAAATGTATGCAATTATGTAGATAAACAAGAACTGTTTTCTCTTCTGTTTATAAGCAAATTAATTTGCGTATAAAATTTATTTGCGTATAACCTACTACACCCTTTTTGCGCCAATATATATTATAATATATAACATTCGTTATTTTCTTTTTTATAATGATTAGTTTTTGGTATCAAATACAGTACGGTCACGACTTGGTTAATCATCTATTGCGACAGTATACTTGTTTTCCCAACTTCAGATCCGCCCACCCCTCAGCATAGCCAACACGCGACGACGTCGTGTAACACGCACACTGCAATAGGGTTGCTGCAATAGATGCCTTTTGTGACGGAGATGTGCAAGGATATCAATCGACAGGCATACGTGCTATACTACGTGTAGCATACATAATAGACCAGGTAGCACCCACGTACTCATTTCTATATAGCCACGATGAGTATTTTAAGCGTACAAATTGAATTAGAGAAATAAATTGCGTTTGAACATTAGCCTCGTGTGACTAGGCTATCAATAATGGGTGTTGATGACCGGAGCCATCATTGACAGATGGGATTTGTAATGCTTGTTGGTGACATTTTGAATGTAGCATATTATATGAATTGTCTACTACCCACTCTTTGCCATTTATACAAGCTCCTCCACACTATATGAAAAAATGACGAAAATAACATTATGATTTCTCATCGTGTAAACAGCGGCCTGGTCGCACTAACCGGCGTGCACTGTTTATTTTAATTACAACCGTTTGAAAGATTAACTGTCACCGATCTCTTGATATAACTTATAAAAATAATAAAAAGTGTGTGTTTTTCATAAAGCGGACTGCTATTTTCCATGGAAGCGATGAAAAGCGACGAGCAGAGAAGAAAACACATCTGCCGCAGTGCAGTCCCTTTGTTATCGTACCGAGCAGGGCTTTGAAAAATCCTCCTCTTTGGAAGAACTTTTTGTTATGCAAGACAAAAGTAATCAACTTGGGGCAATTTTAGCACATGGGTTTGCCTCAATACTCTCGCAGTTTCTCAATGACCCGATTTTAAAAATGAAAACTCTGAAGTGCCTTTGTTAATGCATTTTTCCCCCAATGTCTTGTCATTTTCAACCCGCTTCGCTACATAAAAATCGTTGGCAACGTGGTATGCGTTGCTTGTTGTGGGCGTAAGCCACGAAATATTGAAAACCGTAAACGAATTGTTCCACCCGTATACCTACTCTTAACCGCCTCGTTGATAATAAGGCAATGCGATTAAATCAAGTAACAACCCTTGCTAGTGTTTTGAATAAGAATTAAGCAATACGTTCGTATTGATACATACAGTTACAAATATATTTTTAGAAACGTTTCTTGTAAATATATAACATTATTTATTTCCTATATCCATGTACTCATTAAAGAAGTGTAGACATATTGTCATTACTTCTAAAAAATATATAAAAATTTCTATATTAAATTTTTTTATTATCTATAATTATGTTTCAAATTTTAAAATATGTTTTTTCCTATTGTATGCTCTCAAAGGGATTGATAATAAAGGTCTACATTAGTAGGCCTATAAGCCCATCATTATTAGTCTCTGGCCTCAGGCCAGGAATCTTGTCAGTCAATGGATTAAAAAAAGACAAACTTAACACCACCCCCGCCCCTAAGAAACAATAATGAAAATAGACATCCGTGTTTTTATTGCTAAAACCCGTTTTATCGAGCTGTGGCCGCGGTTGACCAGTGACCACACCGCCAACCTAGCCGTAAGGGAAAGCCAAGCGACGCTGCGGTCAGCAAGAACAATAACCCATCCTACACGAAAGCATTGCACGGAATGTAGCGGTTATCTGTAATGATGTAATAACGACCGCGGAATTAACAATAAAGGCACAGTTCAATCATGGTGTTAGGGATTTCCTGTCTGTGTTTAACGGTATATGATCGTATTTGAAAGTGAAACACGTTAACTGGTTTGCTTTTACTGTTTAATATAATTAGCCGTGCCCTGTCATTCCGAATGTTAATTCTAGCAGAACGATTAGTTCAGTTTATGGGTTTAGTTAGCTACATTTCCGCTTCTACGGCAACAGTGGAACCAGTATATTGCTACTCATGCAGCTAGTCTACTAAAAAGTCTAAGAAAAATGACAGTAACTACACATTTTTAAAAACCTTCTTTATATAGTATTAGACTAAACAATCTAAAAAGCGTCGAAAAGAGACTTATTTTATATATTTTATTATAATAATAAAACATCATTTTTATATTATTTAACAAACAAAATGTTATGAACTTAAAATTATTAATATGAACACGACTTAGAAGCATCTTTTTTAGCAATCCGATCTAAAAAAATAAAACAAAAGTTTTCAAAACCTTCCAAAACAACGAGATTTGATATTACGAGAATAGCTATAATTATGCCACACTGGACATACTATTAACTTTCTGAATATATGTGATTTATTCCCCCCACCCCTCAACCCGCAATGATACTATTTATCATGATGGGTAATTATTGCTAATCGAAAAAGGGATGATGGTCTTCCCCGTTAGCTGGGATGCGGTGCACCACACCTCGCAAGACACGCACCTGAAGAGACAGCCATTAACCACGGGATGTCCTCTGGGCTCCACCATAACAGATAGACACCAGATACCATAATACATGGGTTGTGGCAGTTCACTTTCCTTGTTGCCAATCTTTAAGACAACGAATGCCCTTTCGTGCCAGGGATTTCCTTTCTAATTAAAACGAAAGGGCCTGGAGGAGAATTGACGTAAAACACACGATGGATCCCCACGCAACGCAAAGGCAGCTTTGTCCATGAAAGTCTGCCAATACGGTTCTATGGGTTTGGATCACGTCATATTTGATCTAAATTTGCATAAGAAGCTAAAAGTCTTTGTCTCATCGCAAAACCGTACTAGTCTTCGTCGACAAAGAAAAGGCATATCTTTTACATCATTAATCAGATGGACCACGAAGAAACTCTACAGTTGCGGTGAATTTCGGCAGAGTAAATTAATTTTCACACAAGGAAATGTGACTGAAAGCCTCGACAACCAAAAATGGTTGGCTAAAAATGACACGACCGCGCGCGTACACGGAACTGTAATTTAATGCATGATGTATGTATAGAACAATGAATCACTTAATCCCGGAACTTGTGCTCATTTTGGTTTAAGATGTGCAGTACACATACATTAATAAAGAATTATTTTCTTCTGTTATGATGTAAGCAATGACATTATGTTAATAAGTACATGTCACAATGACACGTACCATAACAATTTAATGATAATATATTATATGCAGACATATTGTATACACCGGTGTAATAGGAACATACTTTGTATACGTGGGAAGCGATATATGGCAACATAATGTATAATGCCATCTAATCTACATAATTATCTAGAATTTAGAAATATTAGCCCTAACCACAATTAAAAAGGGGCAGCGGAGAATTGGGGGTGGGGGTAGATGTGGGAAGGGGCGTGGCTTTTTATTTACCAAAGTATGGTTTATTACTACATGTATAAATTTTATAATTTTACAAATAGTTATTTCCCGCATGCCCCACCCCTTCCCTTTCATCCCCCCCCGCACCCCACCCCAACCTTTTTACTATGCTCCGCGGCCCCTGTTAATCACATAATTTTATGTAACACAAAATACATTGGGTTGGGGGCACACCCTTTTTTCACTCTACCAAAGTTAAATCGCAGCCGTTTTGAATGAATGATTTGAAGTTTGAAGTCGCTTCAGGATTATTTCACCTATAATAATTATTATGCGACGCAGCCGCTTGGAAACGTGCATGTTCCACTTACAATCTACTTAGCTATTCAAACACGAAGTTAAGTTATATGTAATTAATTACTAAGTTAATAATTTGTTATGTTATGTGTATGAGATCACGGATTATAGAAAACAAGTGCCGATCGCCTGACCTCTCTATAAGTCTCTGGAAGCTACAAGGTAAAACCATTTCCGCAAACTCAACACGCAAATATCGCCACAAAGATAATCTACGTTAAAGTCAGGAAATCCTTTAAATTGGTGTATCATCTCGCCAGTCCAAGGCCGGTTATTAACTGTCGAAGATGGGGTAGAGGAGGGAGGGAGGGGTTGGAGGTGAGGTTCTTGAAACTGGAAAAGGGCTCCAATAATCAAAAATGCAAGTCCGGTATAGGAATACACAATGTAAGTGCGGTAATATATTATATCATCGTAACAAAATGTGATATAAAAATAATAAAAGGAATCTTTACGGAATGAATCGAATAGCCTGATCCCAAAAAAAGTAAAAGAGAAGAGGTATTGCCTACATTGCCCTACAAGTCTTAGAGTTGATACAAGAAAAAAAGAGAAAAATTATGTAATTTATGCAAGTCTTGCTGGGCTATCTGCGCTATAGCCCAGCATTAATATAATAACAGCAATATAGTTAAATTGATATTTTTTTGGGTCAAAATTGGAATTCCCCATAGGCGAAATTATAAGGGACCGTTAACCGTACCCAAATTATATGGTATATTAAACCCTGGTAACTTACTATGGACTTTCGCCTACATTATTATTAAATTTGTCGAGCAACAAATTATTATAGGCAAATTCAATGACTATATTGCACTAATTACTATAAACACTATAAATACACAGATACTGATATTCTAAGCAAACAAAAAATATTATACGTAAATAGTAATTTTAATAACTGTGGAAGGCTCTAGCTATATAATTATCCAGAAACACACACGTATCGCATTTAATATGACTGTCACATACACACTGTACACAGCATTGCTGCTATACATGTATGTATTAAAATAATTTATTGAAATGTCAGTGTGGCGTACACTGCTATAATAATAATTATAATATATTAATGTATAAACATAATGTTATTTAATTATGTGGCGTATACAGCAATATAGCCTAATAAAATATTACAAAACAATTTTAAATTATAACATTAGATATTTAATTATAAATACAAAATAAACATTTATATTAAACCTATTGCTTTGGTTTATTGTGTGTGTGTGACTTGGTATAACATCTGTCACCATCATCACCACCACCGCTACTGCTAATGTACTGCTACATCAACAACAACAACTACTACTACTACTACTACAGGGTATGCACTTGGGATTTTTTTTGACCGGCCAACCGGGCCAGTCACAGCAACACTTTGACTGGCCCGTACAA
>JAULBR010099223.1:0-11374 GCA_032355825.1 Melanodrymia aurantiaca
GCGTCTGACGTCCAATAACCGATGATTTATAATCGATGTGTTTCTAGTGGCGTCGTTAAATAAAACAAACTTTACTTACATTCACAACTTTAGATTATTTGAACAATTTCGCGGACATTTTATAGACTTTTCCACGGTAGGACTACGTATTATTAATACATGCAGCTTTTAGTGTAAGTCTTCGATAAGCCTACTTCGTATCACAACAGTTGTAGCAGGCCTATGTTTTTCGTACATAACTTTAGTTTCATGAATCTAACGCAGAGAAAAAGGTAAACATAAAAAAAAATTAAATAGAAAAATGTCCTATTTTTGTGTCCAAATTTAATTACATAACTTTAATAGGTTAACAAATAAAAATATTGTAATGCAAAAACAAAAGTCTTCAGAAAAATCAAGGCCGACGTCCGACGGATTTTTTTGAAGATTTTTTGTTTCTCTTTGTTATATAAATAAATGCAAATATCATATTTCATTAATTTTTTATTTGTACTGCAAATTGGAATTCCTAACAGTTGAATTATATCTAACAACATAGTGTTTTGTCTTAACTAACCAAAATGATTAAAAACAATCGTGACGGACGTGACCAATACCATTGAAAACTCGAAAATTTTACGAAATAAAATAATGACTTTCAGTAGCACTGACGGGCTTCCATATATAGATCTACAGTAGGCCTACATAAAGAAGATGTTTTTGTTTTAAAGCAGTGCTTGAACCTTAATTGGATATAGGCACGTACATTTTTATTCCGATTCCGATTCCGTTTTAAAGCAGGGATTAGGCCCTATTAGTCACAAGTTATTCCCACTTGCAAGGATAATTGCATGGCCACCTTCCCTGATGGTGCGTCTCGTGTAGGCCTACCACTGACGGAGACACGCGTAACCTATATAGCAGTTAATGACACAACAGGAAAGATTACAAATATTATTTCCTGGCTTGTTATCCATGACAATATTGACGTCCAACCAGTACATACATAGACTCGTTTGTTTTGAGGACAGTTTATACACTGGCTCGGTGCCTGTATTTATTAACAAACTAGATCATTCATTTTTATTTACACAAAATGACATGCAAGAAAATGTGAGCCTATTTAATATATTAAAATCTGACTCGAACAGATTCAGAAATATATTATATGATCCACGACTGGTTCATTAAAGGCCATATATAGTGTGTTCTATCCTGTATATGGGAAAGTGTACATACTCCTTGCTGTTATTCGGTAAAAGTAGACTAAAAGTCCCTCAAAAAGGTTTCTTCTGATAGGACTAAAACCTGTCATGGTAACGCAGTCCAGCTACCTCGACTGCCTGTCCAGGACAGAAGTTTGTGTTAGTATGATAGAGGAAACCCGCTACTCCGAATTGATAATGTATGTATAGTACGTTAACGTGTATGCGTCACGCAGAATATTAATACACGCTGTATTGGACACAATCTCTCTCAGGAATTCTACCTAATGCAGATGAATTGATAAGCAGCAAGGGCTCTTTTATATAAGCACGTTCCCACAGGCAGGAATGTACACACCACGGCCGTTGTTGAACCAGTTGTGGACGCTGGTTGGTGTAAGTGAAAGTACAGCTACTCATTGAGCCTTGCGGGTTTGAGTCGGTACTGGGATTAAAATACCCATATGCCAGGAATGGGATTCGAACCCAGTACCTACGAGCCTGAAGCCCGAAGCGTTAACCACTACACGACCGAGGCAGGTAATAGTTATTTACACAGCAATCTCTTTCATACTTCACCGACGAATACGTTACGGGAAGACTAGACAAGAAAACATTTGAAAGGATGACTACTCCTAACAGTAACAAGGTGACGAGATGTCATTGTCACTGTTTGATGTTCGTGTTTGGTTTTGAGGAGTAGCCAGCCAAAACCAGCAAGACCGTGTTACTTAAAGGTCTACAGTCGTTAACGATTCACTGTTGAAATATTCAAAGATCCAATCGATTTGATGACAAGTTCTTGTGTTCGAACCTTAACACGACAGTTTTAATCACTTGTATGAAGTTCCTCATGAGTTGAGGTTCGTGCATTAGTACATACATATATTTTGTAAATATGTATGTATGTACGCATGCATTTATTATATGTATAATATGCATATATCTGGAGTGGGGTGTAACTCTGCGGTACTGTCAGTGAACTGGTTGAGTTATTTCCTGTTCCAACCAGTGATCCACGACTGGTCTGACAAAGGCCGTGGTGTCTGTGGGAAAGCGCACATAAAAAATCCCTTGCTGTTATTCAAAGAGTAGCCTGTGCGGCGGCAGCAGGTTTCCTCTTTGACCAAGTGTCATCCAATAACCACTGATTAATATTCAATGTCTTCCAGTGGTGTCGTTAAACAAACAACATTTATCTTTGATCTTTTATATGTTATACCATCAAAAATAGCAATTTTTCTCAGGAAGAACTGGACACTTAGTCCCCGCTTGCATCCACCCTTGCTGAGACAGTCACTAACAGTTATTGGTATTTCTACATGTAGACGTCATTATTATTGTGTTGAAGTCTGATCCAAAGTGTGAATGAAGGATGCAACATCTGAAAGGACTATGAGAGACAAGATGGCCGAGAAGACGAAGATGCCTAGCCAACCAATTCTTTGTACGGAGGATCTCTCGTCTCTTGCTGAAATTCGCTGACGGCGAAACTTGGACGTTTCGTTTCGCCGTACCAGCAACATACTTCGAATCATACGAAGAATATTCTGCATGTCCGTGGCAGACGGCTGCTGTAACCGTTGGTGAGACGACCACGCGGAGCAGGGGCACGCGCAGGTGATGGTCTCTTTTGAAATCAGCCCGCTGTCATTGGCAGTGGTACTGGAAATGTTTCTGGTGTCATGGGAAACCATGTTTGTGTCATTGGAAATAATGTTGGCGGCTGCTATTATCTGCTGTCGGACCATAGGAGCTAGAAAAAGATAGACAGAAATATCTCATATTAGGTATGCAAAGAATCAGTAATTCACGTAAACGGTTATATGTAATAGTGTTCGCTATACAGAGGGTTAATTCAAGTACTTAAGGCTGTAAATGCGTTTACCTGACTCATGCTGGTGGTAGCCACACATTAATTCATTGCTAATTTTTTAAGTTTGTATTAAAATAATTTCTGATAAAAAACATTCTTTCAAAACAAACTGTCTAAAAGAAATTACGATACACTAGGTCAAATAAATTAGGTCCTTCAAGATATAAGATATCTTACCTAGTTCACCATACACCTGCACTTCACAGAGACTTAACATGTCCTTGCTTCTAAGTTGAATGGTGACATATCTGCCCACCGTGGACTGGTTACAGACAACAGTGACTGTAGCCCCGTCATTCACCCTTTCCGCGTAATGCATGCACTGTGATATTGTCTTGTTGGTATAATCACCGAGTAAAATATCAAAGTCCTTCAGTACCTGTCCTGTGGAAACAGAGTCAGAATAGTTTTGTATTCTTACAAATAATCCAACGTTCTTCATCGGAGGCGACTACTGGTTAAACGTTTAGGTCAACAATTCCTTGTTTAAAAGCTTTCAAAGTTGTATTTAAACTTTTATTTTACTATTATAAAAAGATAAAGTTTGTTTGCTTAACAGCAGTACTGTAACACAGTGATTATAAATCAACGGGTCACCGTTATTGGACGGTAAACGCACTGTTATATCGACACTTGGTCACAGAGGAAACCCGGTGCCGCCACATAGGCTATATACTTTTCTTCGAATAACAGCAACGAATCTTTTATGTGCACAGTGCTACAGATAGGATAGCACACACAACGGCCTTTGATAGACCAGTCGTGTATCACTGGTTGGAACGGGAAATAACCCAACGGGTCCTCTGAGGAGGATCGAGCCTCAGACAAACGATCTACCCCTAAGCTAGTTTACTATTATAAATGCAAACCACAAAATATGCCTACCTCGAAAGTCGCCTATGTTTGTTATCTTTATCGAAGAAATGTTGTACACGGCTCCTAGGTCGACCGTCCACCACGGGTTTTCTCGTGGGTTAATGGCGGTATGCGAACACGATCCGTGCGTGTATGCCGTGTTAGTACTGTTGTCCACCGCTAGTCCAGCTGCCCCAAGGTTTGAACTCTGGAACGCTTGCTTTCCCAAAGCAACGTTATTTGGTTCTGTGAAGTAAAAAAAGTGCGTGCTAAACAAATGAGAGTCAAATGGATGTGTTACAATTGTATAGCATGCGGCAGTAATCTAAACGATAAAACGTTGATATCTCTGCACAGGACAGAGTTGAAGGGATATTACGACAAAGTCGAGATTGCATTATTCACGAATTACGGCCAACGTAGGTGATCGCAAAAGATTATCGTTTCCTGCCCAAACGGTGGTACCCGTCGTAAGAATTAATGTACAGCCAGATTGTTTGTCTGCTGTATTCGTCTAAACTAGATACAAATAGCGTAATACAGGTCAACGTAGAGTATATTGCATTAGGCATCGTCTGTGTCGCTTATGCGATATATATAATTTAAAACTTTTGGAATGTTATAAATCTGGTAAAACAATGTTTAAATCATACATATGTCTGGTTTGACCGAGCGGTTGTGGTGTTTGACTATAAAGAGCCATCTTTTTATCTTCCATTTTACTTTTCATAAAACTTCATTTTTTTTTTATAAACAGTCCGTGTAACTTTTCACTTTCGACCAACCTACTCAAAACAAAACTCAAACCAACACCTTCCAAATCAACTTATTAAAACCCATGTCAAAATTCTTTTCCTCACAATCCACATTGTCCGGCATCGGACTTTGATGAGATTTTTATAAACAGCCTTAAAAGCACCAACCCCCCCCCCCCCACCCCATCTCCCCTCTGGGATTGAGAGGACGACCCGACTACGGTCGGGACGTCATCCCAATCTCAGCGCCCTCTACAACATCCATCGGATGGATGAAGGCGTAAAACCACATTACCCGTTACCCGGCAACGTTTGAATACGAACGAGAAAATGTATAAATAGACGGTCATAAAGATAAAGATTGTTTGTTTAACGACGCTACTGGAACACATCGATTATAAATCAGCGGTTATTGGACGTCAGATACATTGGACGTCAGATGCCTTGTCTCAGAGGAAACCGGCTGTCGCCGTTACATGGGCTACTCTTGCCGACAACAACAGCAAGGGTCTTTTCTGTGCACTATTCCATAGACAGGATAGCACACCACGGAATTTGATAAACCCGTCGTGTATCACTGGCTGGAACGGAAAATAGCCCGTAAAATGTTTTGCGCTGTGGAGGATCGATCCCTCGACCCATTCCGCCCCAGGCGGAAACTCTACCTCTGGGCTACGTCCCGCCCCCTTTCGTAAAGAAATCTCATTGTGACACTAATTAATACTATTATTCTTCGTTTTTGAAATACTATTGTATTCGTTTGCTTGCAGCCGATGTTGACTACCAACAAGCCGTGACCGTGGGAATGCCGTATGAGACACACAGCGGCGAAGACGTGGCTATATACGGACGGGGACCAATGGCACACTTGTTCCACGGCGTGCACGAGCAACACTACATCTATCACGTGATGGCATATGCGTCATGCGTTGGTTCTAACAAAGCTCACTGCACTAAGCCGGTCTATCCACCTTGCACACAGGCGGGCTCAGTCGTTACTGCGACTTTCTTAACATTCGTTATCTCCATTGTCCTTGCATTGTTACACGTGAATTAGTAGCCTTGATTCCTGGTGGTATATGAATTCCATTCAGACAAACTCTCAAATATAGCTTTCTAGAACTTTTATTTTAAGAATACCGTATATTTTTCTAGTTCCAAATATATAATATATTTCTATTACAATAATTATATTGAACTATGTTAGTTCTTACAGCCGTGACACCAAATTCTGTTCCGCCTAGTATCAATGTGTATCAATGTGTGTTGATACGCATTAATGTCTGCCTTTGACAAATAAATGATGAAAGATGTTTTTGGAGGCAAGAATATTATGGTGCCAATTGAAAATGGGAAGAAACAGCGCTCACTGAAAAACCATGTGGCCATTTGCTCAGTTATCAAGAGTAAAGTAAAGCTTGTTTTATTTAACGACGCCACTAAAAACGCATCGATTATAAATCAGCGGTTATTAGACGTCAGACGTACATGTATATGGTTATACTTATAGATCGTCACAGAGGAAACCCGCTGTCGCCGCTTCATGGGCTAGTCTTCTACGAATGACAGCCAGGGGTCTTTTATGTGCTCTATCCCATAGACAGGATAGCACACACCACGGAATTTGATAAATCATGTGTACCACTGGCTTGAACGGAAAATAGCCCATAAAATGTTTTGCGCCCATTGTAAACTTGCCATACCAGAATACATACCGTATTGATGCGGTTTGATACCTGTATTTGGTGTGTGAATTACCGAAAAATAACTGCATCAATACGCATTGGTTTGGTTTTAAACTGGGTGTGTCATCGATATTAGTGCATTAGAAAGTTGTTTGATTCCGCGATAGACAAAAAGTAGAGCGATTTGCTTTTTCTTATGCAAGTTTCAAACTAATAACATTTTGATGTGTATGCAATTATTCTTTCATGTGATCTATGATGTTCGAGTCGATTGATTGTTGAATAACTTTCTGCTAACTGGGACGAGGTATTCCCCTCTCTCTGTTTGTTTGTTTGTGTGAGTGTGTTTGTATGTGTATGCGCGCGCGCGTGCGTGCGTGCGTGCGTGCGTGCGTGCGTGCGTGTGAGAGAGAGAGCGAGCGTACATTATTGCTATATTTCTAATCATTTGTGTATAATACATTAGTGCTATGTTTCTAAATAATAATATATTGACAATATTTTTATAATTTTATAAAGGTATAAACATGCGAAATAAAACAAATACCTTTGGTGAACTGTGTAGTTGTTTTTCATATAGCTTATGTATTATAATTATAATTATAATATATATTTATTGATGTATCCTAGGACATGCATATTGTGTACTCCTAAATACCCTTCACATACTTGAGTATGCATAAATCACGTGGTTTAAATATACATGTAATTACTATCTATTATCACTGATGATGGTTATATCAAATTATTGATCTCCCATTTAATTTCGAGATTTTGTCCATTTTCTAAGCAGATTTGAACAAAACCACATCCCACAGCTAAATATATTTTCAAATAGTATGGAATTCGATATACATCATACAAATATGTCACAATTAATGCATTTTCTGACCGTGTGCTTTTACTCTAGCTAATAGATGAAACATCAAAATTAACCGTGGTCTCTTCTTAAGAATTCTAGTGTAGATACGGTGCCATCTTAGATTAAGTGTTGGCTGTGTATGTAGGTCATTTGACAAAACAATCCGCCATATCCTATAGTAACACAACATATTTAAAGCACTACATATAATACATAGAACCTTCAGAAAGGTTTTGTGCAAATAACGTGTTATGTACCATTCTAAAAACTACAACGTTAATTTTCAAAAACGACATCCAAACAATTCAAATTAGCCCAAATTCAGCCACTTGTACTTCTGGTACGGTAGGCCAATATTTTGGGACTATTTTCACTCCAATATTGTTCTGCAGCTGATGATACGATTTTTAAAATGTGTTTTTCAGAAACAACGCCCTCCTTCATCAATTGATTTTCGCTCACAAATGAAAGACTTGCGCGAATTGCATGGTGAAAAGTACCAGGCGAATTCCTCTCTGCCAGAGCTCGTGGCTAGGCACGTCATATTATCTCTGGGTGTGGATGGTAGTTCGCGTTCTCTAAAGTCAGTGTCGCCGCTGGAAACGAGGCTCCCGTCTATCCACCTTAGATCACTGTCATTTTCTGTTCTGGATCCGATCCAAAACGTGTAGCCTTAAAGGAACAATACAACAATTTAGAGAGTGTTTGCTTCATTAATATTAAAGGCACAATGCTTCTTGTAAGACGTATGCCACATTCCTGACTGTTTGGATGACCAGAAACACATTGTTTAAAAGGCATATCACAATAGAAAGCGCCGGAGCATTAGCAACAGTAACTATATCAAAATGATCAAACAATATATTCGTACATACGTGACGATGTACATGTATCAACTACCTTTTAAACAGTGACAACACTATACGTGTTGGCGCAATACGATCATACCCACTACTAGCACATACTGATTGACCATTTGACCTGATACTGCATCATAGGGTAAATCAGGGTTGAGTTGGGTAATTTTTGGTGTGCTTCCATCAGAAAACCGTGCAAGCCCACCTCTTATGGGCACAAACTCTGACTTCGCCAGAGAGTTCTGTCCACGACAGGGACGGATAAATCTCCTGCATGAGTTATATTTTCAGAGGAACTAAAATAATATAATATTATGGCATTTGTACTTACGGTTGAATATGTCAGATTCGCTGACGCATTTTTTAAACGTGGATATCACTGTATCGTCATTGAGAACTGCGAGTTGTCCGTTAGACGTGTGACATATGTTCCGTGCCTGTTCCCAATCACGCATGAGGGAAAACGCCTGATAACACGTCTTGGGCATTCTCCACCACATGGCTTTAAGACTCTGTCCACTCTCGACGAAGCAGTCTTCTGAAAATACGGATACAAAGATAAAGTTGGCTTATTTAGCGAAGTCACTAGAACGCATTGACTAATAATCATTAGTTATAGGATGTAACATAACCTCTGCCGTTTCAACACATGGCGTAGGAAGGAAGACACGCTCTTCCGCCATGCTTCTTTTTTCTTGATTAGCAGCAATGGAACTCTAATAACTATGTACTTTCTCCACAGGAGGGGCGGAACGTAGTATAGAGGTAGAGTGTCTGCCTGTAGCGAGATGGGTCAAGGGATCCATCCTCCACATGCAGCGCAAAACATTTATGTTATTCTATCTATGGGATAGTGCACATAAAAAGACCCCTTGCTGTTGTTCGGAAGAGTAGCCAAGATAGTCGCTACAGCGGGTTTCCTTTGAGACCGTGTGTCAATATAACAATGCGTCTGATACACAATAACCGCTGATTTAGTATCGATAAAATACGTTATAATAAAAGTGAGCAAAAACTTATTTAAACAAACATACATAATAATAAAAAAAGGGTTGGGTAAATATATATTAATTACCTCCAAGTTTTGTTGCTTGATCTGTTGCGATATCTAGAGTATAACTTTCTGAAGTTTGTACACCTTTAACTCTTAAATATGCAGCTCCTCCCATCTCCATTGCGTATGTTGCACTTTCCCCGCACGACGCACCCGTGATGCACGTGTTTGTCCCAGATGAAAAGACAAACCCTTCACACGCCTTGTCACGCGCGCACGTCATGGCACACATGACGTCATCGATTTCTGTGCTCTTATGTAACGGACACATACCTGGAGTTTCGGATTGGTGTATTTTAAATATGCGAACATCTTTAGATATATCACAGAATGAGTGTGGTGTCAGCATACATAGTACAAATAATACTAAGTCTGAATGTCTAGCCATTTTCACACGACCCTGAGCTCAGTGGAGTTAATCATCAAACTCAAGGACACACTCTACTCGGACTGTACACGTATAAATGCAAATTATAATTATGACCATGTTTCTGTTTCCCAAGGACGCCTATAGACAATTGCGACATATTGATTCGCCATGCGCATATACAAAGCCTACTGAAGTATATATTAATTAGAACTCGTTTGAGTTTCCTGAAACCACCGACCTTCCTACATAACAAAAGGAAAAAACAGCTACACAAAAAGAGAATGTGCATGATACTACAACACACTTGTCTATGGATACACTCAATGTACACAAACTGCTTCCGTGAATAGATGGTCTTAATAAAGGTTCGATCACTGGAACAAATGGTTTCTGGATTAACAGGCTATAGTTTAATGGGTATGTAGTCAAGCTTGTTATGAAACAGAGGTGCTTAAATTAATGAGTATAGTCCCCTCCACAGTTTAGAAATGTGGCATTTTGAGGACAAAAACCAAACTATTTTAAGGGAAATCTTCATCTCAAATTCTTTCCTACCTCTTACCCTTCTCCACCCACTACAGTGTAAAGTGCCATCCAATATGCCTCTATTATCAAGGACTCATAGACAACAATCATAGGTAAATAATGAGAATTTCCAAAAATTAAACAATTCGTGTACATGTACATTACGTACACAACTGCATGCATTTCAAAATTCTTCGGCGACTGTTTTATTCTGTGAGTTGTGTATACGTAGCATAATAAGTTCAGGGTCTTGTGCACTGACATAATTATTAACTAGACGTCGGAAACATGGTGATAACCCAGACCTAAAGCAAGTCTCGCGTGTTTATGGTGTTTTAGCCACTACATATCTTGCTTGGGGAGAAAGACGACGATGTATAAAGAATATTGAACATCGAAGAACGATAACTTTGTGAATATGGAACAACCTTAGGCCATATTAGTTGCGCCCCTTAGTAGTATGTAAAAACAGAAACAGATGTGTTAACATTGGACAAAAACTGACGGGGGTTTAAGAAGTACATGTATGCTATAAATATTATATTTGGCAAGATATGTGTATTATTATGTTTCCCTCTTACGCCGTTGCACAACGGCCTGAGTGTGAATAAATTCTGTTCTGTTCTGTTCTCAACGTCCTTTATCAAATGAAGCTATCACTGTCAAATACGTTCTAACTGTCTCATGTGTATTATAACTCAGTCATCGCTTATACCTCGCCTTCCGCTCTTCACGAATCTCATTATCTAGACACATCCAGGTATGCAAGTACATGAATAATTAAAGGGACAGTTCCGTCTTTTAAGACGAGTCCCACCGAACTTACACATCTAATGCTATTTGTAACATACAGTATATTTGTGGCTTATACGGCAATTTTTTATTGCTAAAATTAACATTTAATTTTGTTTTATTGCACACAACATCAATATAATTATGTATATCCAATATGTTTGTAGTAGCTTAATATAGTCCTTGGACTTTTGACTATACACTGTACTAATTTAGTATGTACTAAATTATTTTAGACATATGGACACATTAATGCTACTATGACCAGAAACACATATATAGGATATACACATACTGATATTGTAAGTAATAACATGTAAGTAAATATTAATTTTAATAATAAGAAATGCTCTATTAGCAAGAAATATTTTACAAATGACATAAGATGCGCACGTACGGTGGCACTGGTCTTAAAATTCTGGACAGTCCCTTTAACTAGAACATTATTAAATACACTTCAGCTATTCACCCACGATAATCGGACTGGGGCGGTATTTATCAAGCGACTTAAGTCAGAAATAAGACTTAAGTCTAAGAAAAAACTTAAGTCTGTACGATT
>JAULBR010099234.1:0-11373 GCA_032355825.1 Melanodrymia aurantiaca
TATATATGTAATGTATGTATGTATTATATTTATTTATGCTGATAAGTTTTTAAAACTTAAGGCAAATAAAGAACTTGTTAATATATAGGGTTGTTTTTTTCCCAGAACTTAAATCACAATCTTAGAGACTTAAGTTTTTTCTTAGACTAAAGTCTTATTTCTGACTTAAGTCGCTTGATAAATACCGCCCCAGAACACGATGAGATCTCATTTAACATTCACGATAGTTCTTACTTCCTCCACGATAAAAGATTTATTTGAATGTGAAAATACATTTAATGATATCAATACACCACACGTGATCACAGAAGTGAAGGCGACACGCGGAGTTCGTGGAAAGTTAGCATCTCTTTATAGCTCGGTTTATTGCGCCAATCAACGAAAGAGACCATATTTTGAGAAATGTATGTCAGGTATATTGGTCGTAACGTAGATGGGGAATCACTGAAAATAACGCACATATGAATACGAAATTTTATTTGAGCAGTAAAGACAGACAATAGACAGTTGAGGTGCGAATTATTTCCTTCAGCGGGAGAATCTGAAAATGATAAAGAAATGCAAAGTTTAGGGTTTAAAGGTTAACTCCCGAGTTTGAAGATCGCCCCAATCTCATGCTTTTTGTAACATGTTTTCTGGGTAATAGAGTATATGTTAATGATTAAAATTCACATTTGCTTACAGTATCTATATATGTATATCCTATGTGTTTTTGGTCATGCTATAGTAGCTTACTGTGCACTTTTGTCTAAAATAATTTGTATCGCAACACAATTATCGTAGACAAAAGTCCAAAGGCCATAGTATATTATACTAAGTTTCTACAAACAAATAGGATATGTACATAAATTGCAAGTAATAACATTGGATATACAAGTATTGATATTATAAGCTATAAAATATAAGTAAATGTTAACATTGAGACATGCTCTATTGACAAGAAATATCCTACAAACAGCATTAGCTGCCTCAATAGGATGACATCTGTCTTAAAACTCGGGAACGTGCCTTTAAAAGTAAAACAAACTCCTGGCCGAACTGTAACATTAATTCCATGTTAGGTTATCACAGGGCGACTGAACACAATTCCGTGAAGCACAGCACTTACGAACAGTGTTTGGCTTCGAGTAGTTGTTTGTTTTGTTATTGTCATAATTGACAGCCTCGGCATAATGACGAACTAAAGACTACATCAAGACTACATCACATCGTCATTTGTCGGGTCTCTAGGTGAAGGAACTAATTGTAGTGGCGCGTGTCTGTCTCTCTGTTTGCTCACTTTCCTCATATCGCCGGGTTCACTGAATGGGGGTCTTGCATTGATGTGTGAATGGCGGTAATTGATTACAGATGAAAATGCTAATTGTATTCCCTTTCGCCGCCTCGCAGTTCAGTTCAGCAGCAGGGCCATGGGTAAAGATAAAGTGTGTTTGTTCAAGGATGCAAGGGTATGGGTAAAGATAAAGTGTGTTTGTTTAACGACGCCAGGGTATGGGTAAAGATAAAGTGTGTTTGCTTAACGACGCCAGGGCATGGGTAAAGATAAAGTGTGTTTGTTTAGCGACGCCAGGGTATGGGTAAAGATAAAGTGAGTTTGTTTAACGACGCCAGGGTATGGGTAAAGATAAAGTGTGTTTGTTTAATGACCCCAGGGTATGGGTAAAGATAAAGTGTGTTTGTTTAACGACGCCAGGGCATGGGTAAAGATAAAGTGTGTTTGTTTAACGACGCCATGGCATGGGTAAAGATAAAGTGTGTTTGCTTAACGACGCCAGGGTATGAGTAATCATAAAGTGTGTTTGTTTAACGACGCCAGGGTATGGGTAAAGATAAAGTGTGTTTGCTTAACGACGCCAGGGTATGGGTAAAGATAAAGTGTGTTTGTTTAACGACGCCAGGGTATGGGTAAAGATAAAGTGTGTTTGTTTAACGACGCCAGGGATTGGGTAAAGATAAAGTTTGTATGTATTTGATATTATATATATTTCTTGGAATATATATTTTAAATTTTAATAGTGCGTTTGATTTGAATATTGTTTTTGATTTGAATATTATACATTGTATTTCAAGTTGTATATATAGTTTTAGATCTTACTATTGTTTTTCATTTGAATTTCAGTCGTGGATCACTGGATGGAACGGATAAAAAAACACCAGTTAAATCGAGTCTACGGTGAAGGATCGAACCTTGAATCCCACGCATCGTAGTCGGACGCTAACAAATTAACTAGATCTCATTCCATTATCATAATGGTGTTTCTATTGTACATTATAGCAATCACTGTTGAATTAAAGCTACTCTATTAAGTTAAAATGGAAGATACAAAATTCGCTCGTCCTCATCTTAAAATATTAACGTTATCAAAATTCTGAAACCGTATCTCAGTACGAGAACCCAAAAGGGATTTTTAACAAAGCCGTAACAGTATGTATATGAACACACGCGCACAAAGGCGCGCACGCGCACTAAGGCACGCACGCGCACTCAACATCATATTCTCCCTTATTGGTCGCATCTGTCTTCAGCTGAAAACGGATAATAGGGCAAGACCTGAAAACCATTAAAATACCGTATTTACTCAATTAAAAAACCCCTAATCCACTAGAGCATGTTAAAATGGATTTTAAAATTAAATGATTCCATTAACGTATATATAGTGAAGGTCAGATGAATTTGTAACTATTACATGACTAAATGAAGCGCAACGTTCGCAATATGAAACGATTAATCGTGCGGTGTAATTAAAAACAAATCAACCGTTCTACGACAACGTCACGGGGGGTTCACGAAACCCACTTCTAGTTAAATATACACCGTTCTGGTCACACTGAGAGCTAGTATGGACGAATACTTCTCATAATTCAAGGTGGTCCACCCATTTTCACGAAACACCAAAGCGGGAGGGACATTAATAACGCGACAAAGTATAGAATAGACGCGTAGATTAAGATATTGCGTCGCTTCAGTGTTGTAAGGTACCAGTTTAGTAATGTCAACTTCAAGTCGTTGATCATCGAAGAATTACACTTGTAAGACGGTTATTTACGGGTTTCTTTTGTCGACATTTCACCAGCTCTTAAAACAGAAGCTACAGGGAACCCATGATCAAAGCGTAATGCATTTCACAATAAACCATTTAACTCAAGATGGCTTTGAGAAAATCTTTCCCAAGAAGTGTCGTCACAGTTATAGTTATTGAAAACGAGATGTTCTCCCCCACGGTTTGAGCTAGAGTCGTGGCCCGGGCGTGTCTAGTAGAGTGTAGCTATGATTGATATTCTCGCGGCACAACAATGGCTACCCGCGGCGAGGCGCAGTGGTAGATGGGACATTTGTGACCTACGTCATCGCGTGTTGCTACGGTGGACGTAATTATTATTCGCTGTCACGTCGTCAGATGCTGTGCTCAAATGGCAATCGAACTATCTAAGTGGGGATATAAAACTTTGTGATCACTACCGAGACAAATTAAGTAGGGATATAAAAATCACAGTCTTCGCTATCCCCGTCATTGACAATGTAGTAAGGATCAGAGTTATTGCCCGATAGGTGGCGCATCAAATCATTCCGCCGCAAGAGGTCTCCACTGCGAGGCCTTCTGAACTGACCAATTGGACTCTATAACGCCTTTTTAAAAGAGTAACTTTCTTCATGATTTGTTTTGACTGGATTTAAGTAATCTTTCGATTTGCTTCAAATGAACAAATAAATGGATTAAGTGCAAACGTTTTTACCACAGGCTTAGTAACCGTCTTTAAGCTGTTTAACGGAGCGTATGAGGGGGAACTGTTTTAGAACTGATAGGTTTAAATCGGCAATAAAGCGGAGAACAGCTGGTTTGGTCTTTTATTGTTCAGAACAAGCTGTGTCGTTTTATTGGTGTTTAATACCGAATGATTTGGCGTTTTCTGGTAAGTCGTAAAAATAGTCCTGCTCTGTGCGCTGTTGTTTGGTCGTGCATTCCGCAACAGCAGTTTGCATAAAGAGAACATAATACTTTGGTTGGAACGTTAAGAAACAATATAAACTCTTGAGGGATTATCTGGCCATTATCTTTAGTAAAACGTCATAATTAACATCTCTCTATGAGGCAAAATATATGTGATATGTGGCCACATGCAACAGACCACGTGCAAAGAAGCGACATGAGAACAAAAGACATGGTTAACAGCATATAGAACAGCTCGTACAAAGGATAGAATTCGAGTGGCTTGTGACACCATAATTTAAAAAAAAAAAATTTCAAGAATTGCTGATAAATGTAGGGTGAACATGGAGATTAACAAAAAAAAGTTTCAACATACTTTTATACTTATACTGATAACTTATACCACAGGTGCATGTTATTTTTAAAATCTTAATTTTTGTTCAATTATTTATTAATTTGAACATTAATTTTGTGTCTTGTTGTCAAATAACATGTTTATTTCATGTCGTGAAAAGCATCAAGTACATGTATAATATCAACTTGATACAATCATGTTGCAGTAGAACTGGACATGCAGATACAATGACACCTATCTTACAATCAGCATAACCCTCTTAACCTGTCTTTCTGAAGAGTATACTCCGTATATTGACTTTGTCATTACACCGTTTCACTGCAAGGAATCTATTGAGCCACAGACCAACTGCTCAAAGTAATTGCGCGCGGATCACAGTGGGGCCCAGAGCTATGCATCTTACACCCACTGCACGTTATTTTTATCACAAAAATTAAGTGCATGCAATTACAGAAGGTTGAAAATACATTGAATTCAATGTTTTCTATACCGGCCTCCGTAGCTCAGTGGTTAACGCATCGGGATCAAGAAATGTAGATACTGGGTTTATCGGGGTATATGAGATTCTTAATTCCAGTACTTACATGTATACTTTGTTTTTGTTTTATATATTTACCTTTGTTGTATGTATACATGTATCGCTCCACTCATTGTTACGGGGTGGTCAACCCCACAACAAATAAAAAAACTTGATTGATTGATTTGATTGACCCCTGACGTAATGGCTTGCACTGTCCTGTTTGTAACCAAACAATCGTAATGTAAACAAGAAACCAAGCCTGGAGCGGCGTGTTTCTTCTCCCACTCAATTCACTGAATATAGTCTTTTAATAAGTAACACCTTGTGTTTCTCGTGTTCCATTCTGTAAGAATATGTATTTGCTGGATAATAATCATACACTAAATCCCTGTTATGTATAATCATAGTTCATCAACGTAATGTAATGAGTTCACGTCCCCGCTGAGAAAAACAAACAACGTAGTTGTGGGCGTAATAAAAATTTCTTTAAAAGAGTCAGCCCCCACCCCCACAACAACCTCCCTCCACCCTCCATCTCCCTCCTACTTATTATTTTCGATTGACAAAATGACTAATGCTGCTTTCACATATTCAGCTGGCATTTTGCAGTGTTTATGAAAAGGTAAACAAAAATGATGTGGGTGAATTAAAATACCATGCAGAGAGTTATTTTGACGACGGATTTTAATCCAATAAGTCCTTGAATTGCTTTTAGGTTGATAATGGCGCTTTAGTAGTATAATTAACGCCGTTTACTCTGTGTGTGACACATGATAATGATGGATGAGGTATTATTTACATATATGTGTGTATGTGCGTGCGTGTGTGTGCGACATTCTCTAACTCTAGTAATTACTTATTAATTGATTTTAAAATAACTACATGTTCTTGTTGAAATCCTAGTTTTTCCTGACCCCCTATATCTGGAGTGTAGGTCAAACATACTAAGGGATCCAGGAACTGGGGCAGTGGAGATTTAGCTGTAATACTTGTAACACAATTCTAAATCCACGACGCGTGTTCTGGTGGATGGATGGTGTGATGACGTTTCAATTTAATTAAAAAGTGAAATTTGAAACGAGACTTTCGGATAATTTGGTAACAATATAATAACACCAAATTATAGTGTCGTATCTGATGGACTAGTTTATTTAAAGAAACAACGTGAACATAAATGTCACTATTAAATGGCGGTCGTGTGGCTGGAAGCTGGGTGAACAGTAACTGGGACACTGATGGGGGCACCAGGCGTGTATTCAGAGAACAAATATATCGAGAGTACTCGCTAGACTGATTTTTGTACCAAATATTAAATGAATGTGATATTGTAGAACACGATTGGTACCAGTTAAATTAACGCGAGATTTCGCGATATATCTCTTCTCTGAACACGTCTCAGATCTCTCTCTACTAGAAGAGGTGGACAGCATGTATGTTATAGAGTAAACCGTGAAGTGAATTGAATTCATTTTCAAACATTCTTCTTCCGCATTATTCTGTTGCCTTATTGTCTAACTTATTTAATTTGAAGGCATATTCTTAACGTTGATCTACAGAGCTGTATAAATTGAGCTACACCCCGTTCCTTCTATAAAGACAAAGACTGGGAAGTGGGGTGGGTAAGATCACTGCATTTCACACTGTAGACAAAACCGCAGAGATGGGCAGACAGGCAAAGTAGGGCAGAGATGGGCAGACAAGGGCAGAGATGTGTAGATAAGGGCATGCAGAGATGGTCTTTTACCTCATCTTTTTCCATAAATTACTGTTTGAAACGATGATTATTGAGTGTTCCTTTTGAAGTGATAGGTTATTCCGAATCTTCGTGGTGTAACAAGGTGTCATTTTCAGTAGATTTTCGGAGACAAGGGCATCGCGTTTTTTAATCTCGTTATGCTAATATTTGATGACGTCTGGAGTGGCTTTCTTTAAAACATAAATCTTGATCGGAGAAAGAAGTGCAAAACTGCAGCACGTGCCTCAACATGTGCACGAGACGCCGTCTGCGCACAGGCCGCTCGCGCAACGACCCAGACGAGAGCTGTTCACGTGCGTTTCACGCAGCGCGCGCCTTTAAACCTATCGTCGACAAGTTCTAGTTTGCACCAATTGTGACAAATTTTCCCAATAATTACCTAAATCAAATTCAAAGTGTTCAATTTATTAACGGTTCTTTTTATTAAAAAACCACCGTCTTTTTTTCCAAAGGAAGGAAATAACTGTTTAAAAGTGTCAAAACTGTGTTTTCTTTCTCTGATTAACTATTTTTCTTTGTTAGATATTATTCATGACAAGTTACGGCATGCATTATCATAGTCTTAAGTAGTTTAAGGCATCATTTAAAATTGGATTGAAATAACTGGATTGAAAAATACACTTAACATAGATTTATATAAAGATCTGTTTTATGAATAGGTGAAAACTTCTTTAAGAAGTAGGAAGACACCACACGATAATTATTGGTTTTGTGGGCAAATCGCTTGTCGAGGCAAAACTATCGTGCCCTCAGTCCGAGAAAACTCTGACTGACAACCAAATGTCCATCCAGACCCAAGTCAGTCAGAACAAGACGGTCGTCCAGCCAGCCAAATGTCCATATAGACCTTGTCAGTCAGAGTTATCTCGGACTACAGTGCCCCATAGCAACGACAAGCTCCAGCTATTGCTTAAACAATAAACATTCATTGCGGATGTTTTCAATATCCGATTTTGAAGACACGTTCAATGAAGCGACAACCAATAATTATATGGGAGAGTTTGCAATTTTGGGAATATCGAAATTATATGATTGTCTGATCGTGATGAAAATAGTTTGCTTTTCACGATGCACTTGAAGTACGCAAACCCGTAACAAAGTAACACCCAATGATGCATGGGCATCACTTGGTGGGGGACAGGGGAGGGGACATGTCCCCGCCCCACTTTTTGGAGTTGATGGAGGGGGTGGGAGGGGACTAACATACAATGGTATACCCCCCACTTTTTAGTATGAATAACACATGTCCCCTCCACTTTTCTTTAGAAAATGACCCCCATGCAATGATGTAGAGATGACCACTAGACTCATGTCTGTTATACGTACGTTACATTTCCATGTTTTCCAGAAATGCTCAGTAATCGTAGGTTTACGTTTATGTGTCGTATAATTGATTGCATCATTTTTTTAAGAAACAGACTCCTGTTCCTAGATTAAGATTCTTTATTTTTTAAAAACACCGTAAGCGCCCTAGTTATGTTTAGAATTATAACTGTAATACAATAACTACTTATTTTCTTACAAAATCGACACAAAAAACGACGTCAAACAAAACACGGCATGGGCGGGAATAATATCAATTTACAATAAAGACATCGACAAACCCGTAGTATGAGGGAACTAATCAGAGAAGTGGGATTAAGTAACCAGGTGTGACATTAATCATCTCGTACTTCGTGTAGGCAGTGGAACCAAGCCTGACACGTGCGTCACACGAGTTGACGAAACACCAAAACCACTAGAGCTTCACTTTCTTATCTTCTTCTTGTCCTTCGCTCTAATCACGACTATTTGAGTCCAAAACGTAAACAATTCTATATCAGAGATCAAGCTGCTCTTTGTCTCCATTTAGCTTTTCAGCCACGGTTATAGGGGCAGGCCATATAGCTGCAGGTTGGTCTCTTCATCATTTCTATATACTAGTAAATGATGCATTGCTTTATTGGAGAGCTTGAGTGTATGAAGGTATCATGAACATCCTTGGAGGAACATTATCGAGTTTAAGATGGATGTGCACACCTAATGCTATTGTAACATGTTTTTTAATCAATCATTTTTAATCATTTTTCTGGTCAAGCTCTTGGTTGTGTCATGTTCTTACACTAAGTTACATGTATATTGCAAGTATTTGGATAAACAAAAAACGCATTCAATAGACATAATTGTAGTGATATTCTAAACAAACACATTTTAATTTTAATAATTAAAAATGACTATTATTAGGAAACATAGCAGCAGGTGTGCACCTACTCTGATATTCGTCTTAAATTCGTTAATGTTCATACCATATGAAAGTAAATTACCTTAAAAGTATATACATGTATATGCATCTTTTTCAGATGATTTTGGTATCACCGGTAATTGCAATACTCAATCTGGTATAGCATTGTGAATCTCCAATTATGACTGAATCCTGCCTTGCCAGTCTCGATGTACTAATCTGAATCTCCGCTTGGAACTCCCATGATTACTACTCTAAATCTTACATTTCAATTCTGAATCTTCTCTTGTCAGTCGGAATTTTTCTCTGCTTCCGTATATCTTCTGTTGCCACTTTTACCTTGCCACTCTGAATTTTCACCTTGCCACACTGACTCTCCCCGCCCCTTGCCACGCCTAACCTTCACCTTATCACTCTGAATCTCCCTTGCCGCCTCGAGTCATCACCTTGCCACACTGAATCTTCTCCTTGCCACCTCGAGTCTTCACCTTGCCATTCTGACATGTGCACTTTGTCACACTGAATCATAATATTGCAGTTCTGAATCTGAATTTTTACTCTAGAACTTTCCTTTGCCATTCTGAATCTTGCTTTACCTTTCTGAATTTTTCCTTACATGCTACATTAACTAATTATGTTATCTCGGCTTAGGTGACGCGATTTTGAAAGGGAACCAAATTGCAATCGTTTGAGATTTGTTTTGTTGTGTGGTGTATGCATATAATAATACCATGGTGTGTGTATGTTTGGACAATATCTTAGAATTGGTTTTTGTGGTTTTTCATCACTCACAATTTAGAATCAGAAATGTTCACAGCATAGCACAGAACTATTATGTATTAACAGCGTATTTTATCATGAATTATACACATTCGAGACATATGAATAATTTTACAAAATAAACGAAGGATAAACAAAGACAGTCTTCTCAATCCTAGTGTATCGCCAGACATTAATTGTTCATCGGCAAACAGCCTTGGTATAATCTGCATACATTAATGTCAAAGTTTCGTCCATGCCATACCATAGATGATTAATCGATTTTCAGAAGACGGTTTGTTTCCAAGATTGGCTACAGAAGAAAAAGAACTTGCAATTGTGGCCCCAATTGATCTTTTCGCTCGGAAAATCAGACAAAGGGCACGGCGCTGAAAAGTAGACAAATTAATTTGATAAACTACATAATTAACAGGCTATGTTCCTCTTAACAAGGCATGGCTGTCTGGCTTGAACTCGCTTGTTTAAGGTCTTGTGAGTCAATCCGGACTATTGGGACAGATATCTTTTAAGCGTGCAAGACTAATACCGACCTTCGACGACCTTTGGGCTTGCTGGTCGACATTTTGCCATATGCTGGCGAGTCCCCAACGTGGCGCTAAATAGGCAAACATGCACTTTGTCCATGTATTATTTAGCCCACTGGCAGACTGCTGATACACTATCTTTTAACATTCATTAATTTATTTTTATTATGTTCTAAGGAAGGAAAACGTTTCGGTTGGGTGAACTATGCAATGATGTTTCTGATACACGCAACAAATAATATTTTCCTAACACCAAGGTGCATGGCCTTTGATAGATTTTACTACCTTTGACCGTTATAATTATGTGTATTATAAATAAACAGCGGTTTTTGCGTTTATATAATTGTTCCATGCATTGCGAGAACTGTGGATATGGGGGATTCCATGGTATTTGTTCCATCCGTCATGATTGTTTTTTTTTTATCATCTTGGTTAGTTAAGACAAAACACTATGTTGTTAGATAATTCAACTGTTAGGAATTTCAATTTGCAGTACAAAAAAGTGAATGAAATCTGATAATATTTGCATTTATTTACATAACAAAGAGAAGTATTCGTGGCGGACGGGACAAATACCATGGAATCGCCCTTATTATATGGTCAGATCAGGTTAAAACTCTTTATGGACGACGTCTGCCCATTCAGAGTGAAATACTCTCCGGGGGCTAGACGCGGTGCCCAAAGCAACGGTTGTGGGGTTGTGTAAATGCCAGATATGAAACATTTAGGAAAGTATTTAGTAAAATTTAAGGATAATTTTAAAACTGCAAATACATAAAAATGTAGAATGTTCGGAATCTTGTATATGCACTTTCCCACATACAGGATAGCACACACCACGGCCTTTGATGGACCAGTCGTGGATCATTGGTTGGACCGGGATAGATTATTCAACTCATCGACATGCGAACAGTCTTGCACTGAGCAACGCTCCGCTCCAATCCAGGACAGAAGTTAGTGTTAGTATGATAAAGGAAACCCGCTATTCCTATTTGATAAGTATCAAGGGATCTGTTATTATGCACTTTACCACACACAGGACAGTACATACAACAGAGTATGTTATATCGCTGGTTGGTGTAAGTAGAAGTACACCTACCCATTGCGCTTTGCGGAGCACTCACTCTGTATTGGAGCTGATACTGGGATTAAAATGTTCATGTGCCACAAATGTATGTACGTACGTATGTATGTATGTATGTATGTATGTATGTATGTATGTATGTATGTATGTATGTAGGTATGTATGTATGTATGTAGGTATGGTAACCGGAATTCCCTCTATAAA
>JAULBR010099245.1:0-11373 GCA_032355825.1 Melanodrymia aurantiaca
TGTTCGTAGCTGAGACCTCATGGGTTTTTGGTCATTTGTGGCGTATTACCCGAGGATGCTATTCATTCTTGGACATACATGTAAGTATGTTTAATTACATTTTTTTTATATAAATTTGTCACATATTTACGTTTACGACCACAACTAGTCTTAAATGCTTTGTGAAACAGGCTCCTGGACTATTGCTAAAGTTTATCTGGCCTATGGTATTAATGTCAATATTAAGTTTTCTTTTTGTGGTTCTAAACTTATGTATATATCAGTCTTTTGTCCCTACAATGCAAGTGTATATAGTGTTACGTATTTATAAACTTATGCCAAATAGGTGCTAAGCAACTTACCTGGAATTATGTATGGGAGAGCGGTGAACGTTCTGAAACTCCCGCCCACACCCACACCCACACCCACACCACACGTATTACATATTGCGTATTTTGTCATTGATTAGTTAATCATTATTATGAAATGCCATTGTGTGAACGAACTGGATCGTGCTGGTTTCCTTATCAGCCATTTAACCTGTACTGTATCTCACACTTGTGATGTAAGCGTTATTTAGGAATATACATGTATGTCAGAAGGTAAAGTCTTATTATATATTGAGGTAGGCAAGTGCAACGTATGCTTAAGACACCCGATGTGTGCCATCTAAGGGTCAATGAAGGGTTTTCTAATGGTGTGACAAGCCATTTTTGTGTAATAATTTGTAGTGAAGTAGCTTAGGACAGATGGAACACAATATCACTTAGGTGTCCGATTATAAATATTGCTCGAATATCTTCAGACACAAATTGGATTTTTATTAATCGCAAGTTGATTCTCAAGAACTATAAAGACTTGCTCTGTCCAGATATAAGTTCACCAGTGTCAAATCTTTTGATTTTTCAATGTTGTACACCGACAGACCACATGTCGTTCTTAAAGCAAAAACGAAACGCCACATTAACTGGAACTGTATATATTCATATACACACACTGTAACCTTCGTCTACTAGGCATTGTGACTTTTTAAGTATACTGGTATACGCTTAGGTCAATGTTTCCTTCTTACATTGGTGCTAGATTAAACGTATCTGGTATAAGCATGTACAACGTATGTAATAGTAAACATTAAAATAACATATTAGTCTATTCAAATGCTTACTTAACCTACATATATAATTGTCTATAGATCACAAGACGAAGCGCAATGCGATCTACGCAACTTTATTTTCATTAGACATTTTGAAGTGCAACACATTGCATGCCATGATCACATCATAGTGCTCAAACAAATGCCATGGGGATGGTAAACTGATGAATAAGATGCCATGTGCTTATGACCAAATGGATGAACCCTTCAGTTACAGTGAAGACTGAATTTGTCTTGATGTAATGGTGAACCGGTACCGTAAATACTTGCTGACTAACCGAGATTCTATGTGTCCAGATGCATCGTTGACACAGGTACTATTCAAGACAGGAGTACTATTCGATACCAGGTGTAATAAAAAGATAAGTCCATAGGAACAGAAATGCAGAAACATTTATGCTGCTATCGGGCTTACAACACCAATCCAGAACTCCATTAATCACATAGTTGTATGGAGTATTTTTTATAGTAAGACTAGGATAAGACAATTTGTTAAATTTCATAAAGTTATATCTTAGGATTTTGTTACGATATTACCTAAAATTCTTTGAATTTAGACATGCCTGTGTACTGCAAATAACTCAGCATAGCGTATACTTTGTTGTTCTTCACATATAAACCTTAGAAATACACACACGCACATTAGATAATTAAAGAGCAGGAGACTGACACACGCTCATTATAATAAATGACGTGAGTGTATACACCGGGTTGGGCAGAGCACGTTCACCTTTCGCGAACACTTAGTATCATCTATGCTATGGCTGTGATTTGCGAATACGTGCTCTCTCGATTGTGTTGCAATATCCTTCGACTATACTCTGTGCAGAGATATGAATTCGATAAGTTATGTTACTGCATGGTTTTGTCGTTTACAATTTTATAAATCCGACTTCTATCTATGACACCGGATTTTGTTTTTGCAGATGCACTAAAATGTCAACGCGATGTATTGATCACACGATCTCACTTTCACCGGTGAACCACTGGGTTAATAGGTGTCGTGTTCCAAAGGAACGCTATCTTAGGATAACATCTATAATTGCTGCTCATACACACATCTCTGTCAGCTTTGACATATTCCAAGACATTCTACACCGTCATTGAAGAGCACATTTTGCTCGGGGTTATCCTTGCCATTCATCTGGAAGTACAAGTCAGACGTCGACTCTGTTATTTCGTTATAAATAGCCGTCACACGACCTGTTGTTGACGTTAATGATGAACCTTATATACCTTGAACAGTAACCATTATATTTGGTCGTTAGTAGAGAGGGAATTGGTGGGTAAGGGTGTTGTATCAGAATTAATTACACAGAGTTTCAGGCCTAAAGTTTTTCTGTATCATTGGTGTAGGTTTCCGGGGAAAAAATCTGATACGTTTGCCAAATAGAGAAAATGATTTCATCTTTAGTCGAAAAAAAGGGTTGAAAACGTGCACAATTTGTTTCCGAGAGCGTACTATGATATTAACTGAGTTAAAAGATAAAGTTTGTTTCACGACACAACTGGAACACATTGATTATAAATCAGCGGCTATTGGGTGCCAAATGCACGGTTATATCGACACTTGGTCACAAAGGAAACCTGCTGCCGCCACACAGGCTACTCTTCTTTGAATAACAGCAAGGGATTTGTTTCTGCACTTTCCCACAGACAGGATAGCACACACCACGCCTCTGGTAGACATGCCATGGATCACTGGCAGGAACGGGAAATAAACCAAACTGGTCCCCCTGAGGTGGATAGATCTTTCGACCCATCGCGCCATAGGCGGACGATCTACCGTTGAGTTATGCCCCGCTCTTCTTAACTAGTTTGATAAGTCCAGCGATGCTTGTTCAGTCTGTAAACATCAGGAATGACTTCTCTGAGAGAGGTAAGCGAATTTATACCAGCGCAAGACCATAAAACGAATAAATAGCCTGATCCATAAAACAAGATAGTGTCTACAAATGACAGCGTCGGCGTAAGAAAAGAACAGTAAAACTAAAATTACGTTTTATGCAACAAGTCTTGTCTGGACTGAGAATCATATCTATACACTGTAGGTATTTAGGTTCAATGGGATTATATCATTGGTTGGGTTGGGTAATTTTTGGCGTGCTTCAATGTGAAAAACGGGTTTCCTCTGTGACCATGTGTCAATATAACCATGCGTCTGACGTCCAATAATCGCTGATTTATAATGGATGTGTTTCTAGTGGCGTCATTAAATAAAACAAAACCGAGAGTGAGCTTTCCGCAAGGTTCAATAGGTGGTGTACTACCACTTACACTGACCAATGTCCACAACTGATGTAACAAAGGCGTGGTATGTACTGTCCTCTTTCATACTGACACTAACTTCTGTTCAGACGTGATTGAACCATAATTGGATATTTACGCACGTAAATAAGTACAACTAACTAAATACAACCTCGAATATGTTTGTAACGTATTATTACACGTGTCATCTTGACTGGTCGATCTTGAAATTGTCAATTGACTTATAGCAGAAAGAAGGGATAGTTTGTAAGGTATGTTTACTTGTCTTGTATGGCTTGCAATTGGTGATTGCAATTGACTAAATAACAACTATTCATGCACTCAATTTTGCGATCTGCTAATTGTTATTATTATTCCGCTTGCAGAATATTGACTAAAGTGTGCCTTTGAAGAATCAGATGACACGAGTATTAGAGAGTTCTCAGCTCATGGACTGCGCTTGTTGGCCATGACCGTATACTTGGATGGGTACCATTACAAATACATGTATATTTATATTAGTTAGCCATGACCGTGAACTTAGATGGGTACCATTACAAATATCTTTATATTAGTTGGCCATGACCGTGAACTTGGATGGGTACCATTAACATAATATGTTCATATTAGTTGGCCATGACCGTATACTTGGATGGGTACCATTACAAATATGTATATATTAGTTGGCCATGACCGTGAACTGTGATGGGTACCATTACAAATATCTTTATATTAGTTGGCCATGACCGTGAACTTGGATTGGTACCATTAAAAATATATTTATATTAGTTGGCCATGACCGTGAACTTGGATGGGTACCATTACAAATATCTTTATAGTAGTTGGCCATGACCGTGGACTTGGATGGGTACCATTACAAATATCTTTATATTAGTTGTCCATGACCGTGGACTTGGATGGGTACCATTAACATATATCTTTATATTAGTTGGCTACGGCCGTGAACTTGGATGGGTACCATTACAGATATATTTATGCTCAATGCGACACCAGATTACAAGACACAACACATTTTACAATCTTAGCACTTTATGGTCATTAGTAATATTGGCCTATTTTTACCTTGGACTATTGATATCTCGAATACGCCTTTATAATTATAGTTAATCTTCGTAATGACTCGTTAATCACTTGATGTTCTGTTTTATTACAATGAGACTTCAAAAGTATAAACGTGGATAATTTGGGATTTTAAACTTCTCAGCGGCAATATTAGCATAATTTGACCTTTGACACCCTGATATCTCGAATATAGTATTAGCCTTTATACAGACTAGTGACTCTTTAATCACTTGATATTCTATTTTATCGCAATGAGACGTCAAAAATATAAAAATTTAATTACACATTGTTTCAGTTTTAGCATATCAGTAATATCGTGACCTGTGACCTCCGGTATCTCGAACACGCCCTACCATACCCCTGCCGCTCCATCCCATCCCAGAACCTGATATACCATCTTTCAGATCCGTTATCTACATAAAGAAAACATTATCTAGGTTCCGAACAAATTGCTAAACATCAAAATGAAATCACAATGTGGATATAAATATTGGCCTGTTGATGTTATCAATTGCTTTTTTTTTAAATAATTGTCGATCTATCTATTGATCGTTGTACAACCCACGTTATGAAACAATATTATCAGCATATACATAATGTGCTTCTACTGGGTGACCATCGATTTTGTAACCTTAGCTAAAATGTTTTCATTGTCATTGAATGCATTTAATTAGCCTCTGGAGAGACTCGATATGTGGGTTACAGCTTTTATGGGTGTGTTATTAACATTGATGGTCTGATGTTAAGTTTATTGCAATCATAAAAAAATTTGCTGCAAATGAACATTCAATGCATCGTATGTTAAATTGGGTAGCTCAATGGTGTAAAAAAATGGCGTATACAAATTAAAGGAACTCTGAGTTTTAAGACGAATTCGTCCCTACATGCGCTTCTAATGCTGGTTGTAACATATTAATAGCTAACAGAGCATTTGGATTTAAAGTCGAAATTTACTACCATTAATTTTGTTCCGTACAATATCAATATAATATATAGCTAATGCGTTTATACTAGCTTATTATGGTCCTTAGACTTTTGCCTAAACTAATGCCCTAAACGATACCAATTCATTTAGGAAAAAGTACACATTGAGATACTATAACAAGTTTAATGACCAGAAACATATACATGTAGGATATACGTCTATTGATATTGTGCGCAATAAAATGAAAGTAAATGTTAATACTAAACACTCTTTTTAAATTGCCCAACATGTGTTACAAATAAAATTAGATGCATACACTACATGTACGGTTCACTATCGGATATCATCAGTTATAAAAAAAAGTTTAACTATACCACTGGAACACATTGATTATTAATCAGCGGTTATTGTATGTCAAACGCACGTTTATATCGACACTTAGTCACAGGGGCATGGGCGTCATTTTCTAAAGAAAAGTGGGGGGGGGGGCAGGACATGTGTTATTTATACTAAAAAGAGCGGGGACCATTGCATGTTAGTCCCCCAACTCCAAAAAGTGGGCTGTCCCCCACCAAGTGACGCCCATGCACAGAGGAAACCGCTACATAGGCTACTAATCTTCGAATAACAGTAAGGCTTCATTTATGTGTATCTTGCCACAGACATGCTAGCACACAACACGGTCTTTCATAGACCAGTCGTGGATCACTGGTTTCATCAGTTATAAAGTAGCGTTATGTTTTCTCCTGCGTTGATAATCATACCGAATACCGGTAAGTATAAATGTCTCAGACAGGCGCATCTGCATCTGAATATTACTACACAACTAAAATGGTTATATTAGCTACCAGAGCACTTTGGTGGAAGGCGTTATGATGTTTTCAGTACTGTTCTCTGTATTGTAATTGAATTCAACCTCATTTTAACATACGGGTCTGCTATAAGGCGACTGTTTCCCGGAGTTCTAACCTGTAATGAAATAAACGCACTGAACACCTGCGATGGTTTCGATAAATGAAGTCGATATCAGACGTACAATGCTCTAACCTATACACACAAAAAAGCACTGAACACATCTGATGTGACCTATAAACAAACATATACATCGAACATTTGTGCTGGTCAGATTACATCAAGATTAAACCCAGATGTCTACCCCTGTGACCTATAAACAAACATATACATCGAACAATTGTGCTGATCAGATTACATCACGACTAAACCCAGATGTCTACCCCTGTGACCTATAAACAAACATATACATCGAACACTTGTGTTGGTCAGATTACATCAAGATTAAACCCAGATGTCTATCCATGTGACCTATAAACAAACATATACATCGAACACTTGTGCTGGTCAGATTACATCAAGACTAAACCCAGATGTCTACCCCTGTGATCTATAAACAAACATATACATCGAACGCTTGTGCTGGTCAGATTACATCAAGACTAAACCCAGATGTCTACCCCTGTGACCTATAAACAAACATATACATGGAAGGTCTGTGATGTACTGTGATGTACAGGTTACCTCCAAACAAAACCCACATTGACACCACTGTGACCTATAAACAAACATAATACTGATCATCTGTGCTGGTCAGGTTAGTCCAAGGCTAAACCCAGATGTTCACACCACTGTGGCATATAAACAAACATATACTGATCATCTGTGCTGGTCAGGTTAGTCCAAGGCTAAACCCAGATGTACACACCACTGCGGCATATAACCAAGCATTAGTATACACTGACCACCTGTACATGTCAGGTTAGTCCAAGGCTAAACCCAGATGTTCACACCACTGTGACATATAAACAAACATAAGTATACACTGAACACCTCTACTTGTCAGGTTTCCATAGGAAGTAGCATTTCGTCATGGACAGTTCTACAAAAGGCGATAGTTTTATCACATTGACGTATTCACGAAATTTAATTACGCTATTTTAAGGAATGAACTTTGAGTACTTTGTTTTGGTGAGTTATCAATGGAAACAGTACGCCCACGTCAGCGCCATTCATTCGAGGTCTTGACACAGATCATGGCCGCGGGAAACAAACAGTCCAACACTCAACTCTATTATTGAGCGTGACATTAAGAAGTGCATCCATATTCAGGCAGAGTGCACAATGTCATCTAAACGTCTCTAACGAATATTTAATTGCAATTTTCTGGAAACCCTTTTGACACGTCTGCCACTCAAAGTTGAGTCGCACACGCATCAAGCCTTGTGGGTGAGGGTCAAACGAATCACTTTGATAAAAATTGTTCAAAAATACCAAAGATAATTTATATTACGCTAAATTTTGGTCCGCTGACCTAAACAAAAGATATTCATTTAATATTGCTATCAAAGGCCCACTGTTCCAACAAAAAGAAATGCAATTTTGGTGAATGAGTGAATGCAGTCCAGCTATTGATCTTATTTACTTATAGACGGTCATGCTAGCTTTATTAATATGATGGACATGCATATTCCTATGGGCGTGTTGCTTAATGTCGGTGTCCTTTATATTTTGCCTACAATTATAAACAAAAGTCCATATCAAGTTATTAAATCACATTTGATATACTTGGACTATTTTTAGCAAATAAATGTAAAGTTTGTTTTATTTAACGACGCCACTAGAAACACATCGATTATAAATCAGCGGTTCAAATAAATGTAAGTAAGTTATTGTTACTATATAATTACAAAAGCCTAAAATGTTGGGTGCGCACTTACAGTGGCATCCACCTGAACTGACCATTAGTCTTGGGTGCCTTGTCCACTGAAGATTTAGACAGCCAGCCTTGGCCACGGTCTGCCATCAAAGGTCGTCACCCAATGCCCAGGCTGTACCCAAGACGAGACCCGGTATTTTATGTGCACTATCCCATATACATGATAGCACACACCACGGCATTTGATAAATCAGTCGTGTATTACTAGGTTGAAACGGAAAATGGCACGAACTGTCAACTGAGGATCATTCATTTGGACCTATCGAACATGCCATGTAGTTTTCTTGTTGGACGCGCTGTACCCAAGACGAGACCCGGCTTAAGCTCAGAATAGTCGCTTTAAACAAGTTTAATTACAACCAGAGACACCACTCGCCCTGGATACAGCCTCTGCGTTGGGTCCCGGTGTAAAAGGAACGCAAGTCCTACCGGGATGCAAGTCCGGTTATATCATGACAAAATGGATTAAATAATAAAATAAATCTTTACCTTTACCTTTAAGTCCTAGAGTTAATGTAAGAAAAAGCGCAATAAAACTATGTGTTCTATAAAAAGTTTGGTTTGGACTAGGATTCCCAGGTATGTAGGTCATATTATAGCATTTTACATCGTGTCGGACCTATATTCCTACGGATGTCTATTCCTATTACACCGGCCTTTGATGGCGGACAGTACTCATGACGGGGGTGTCTAAACCTTCATTGGACAAAGGCACCTAAACCTAAATGCGAATGCAAAAACCAGACAATATCACATTACAATTCATTGACCAAGAAAACTCCAGACATGTATTATCCAGTCGTGAGAAAGGATCACTTAAGAGTTCGATAGCGTGCGTAGCGACATAATTATATTGACCGACACATATTCAGCGTGATTGATCGCGATAATATGACGTTCCATCAACCTAGACACAGTCAAAATACTCGCGAGATTTCTATTTGCAAACTCTGCACACGATCAAGATGTAACAAGTGATATATTTGAGTACCAATGGAAAATAAATGTTAAACGAAATGCAATTAAAGAACGTCGGAACGAGTATAAAATCGACCATTTCCCGTTTATTGAGACGTTTGGTACTACCGGAATACTGGTATAATGTTTATCTTGATGTGCTTACACGAGTAAAATAACTACAATTACAATTTACCTAAATGTTATTCCTTAGAATATAGATATAATGTATATAATTTGTGACATAGGAAAATTATTGTATGCAAATATGTATACTAAGCTTATTTTTGTAGTTTCATTTGAAAATAATTCTAATGGTCTGACCTTACATGTAAGTGTGTAATATAATGTCCAGTAGGATTGTAATAATTTAAAGGCACGGTGCCTCGTTTTAAGTCGAATGTCACCGCTCTTGCGCAGAAAATGCTATATGTAACATATGTCTGGCTAATAGTGTAGTTCGTGATTATTAAAATTAACATTTATTTACATTGTATTGCTTCCAATATCAATATAATGTATATCCAAAAGCGTTTGTAGTATCTTAATATGGTTCTTGGACTTTTGTCTGGCACTTGACGAATGCTTTTATGCAAAAGTACACATTAAGCTACTACCGGGTATATAGAACAATTTGGATGACAAAAACAGATTGAATATACATAGTTATAATTGAGATTAAGCACTAATTATTATAAATAAATTAATGTTAATTTTAAAAACGAATAGCCAGAACTATGTTACAAATAGCATTAGCTTCGCGTACACGTTGGGATTCGTCTTAAATCTAGGCATTGAGGTTTAAAAAATACGTTATATTGTATCAAACGCAATTGTAATATAGAATTCTGCCAGACCTTGAAGAAATGCACAAAACATTTCTCCGTATATAAATTACCTCGTACAAAATTCTCACTCATTGGTAAGCTTAAAAGTTGAGAGGTCTGACACGTGTCTTCTAAATGTATCAATTATCTATAGCTGAGCATGTTATATTGGCTTAATAATGACGCGCAATGGCAGGATCCCTCTTAGGGTTATTACGATGTTTGTCAACGCTCGGCTGGATAAATACGAGACAAAATCCGGAGATCTAGCCAGACGCACAATGGCGCTTTCCCCATAATGAAACGTGACATTTTATGGTGTCATGATAAACCAATCGTTGGGATGACACGATTCTTATTGATACACAGATCTCAGCTAATTCCAACTGATTACCCACTATTGAATGGTAATAACGTGGAGATACTCTAGACCAGTTCCAATCATCATCATACACACTGTCTCAATTTCTGTAGGAGTTCCATACCATGTAGTTTTCTTGGAGGACCCATTTGAGAGAACCGAGTTAACCACACACTGTCTCAATTTCTGCGTGAATTCCATACCATGCAGTTTTCTTGGAGGACCCATTTTAGAGAACCGAGTTAACTACAGTCTCGTCGGAAGAGAAACTTGTTGAGAAATAACAAGCTCATCCTATTATAGGAAGCATTTTGACAATAGGTGGATCCAATTATAGTCAAACTCGGTCATAGTCTCGATAAACGAGACCGAAGTCTGCAATCGTCTGAGTAGATCTAGACTAGGTCGTCCTGGACGTGTCAATGACAGTGTTAGGAATGTACAATAATTAATTATTAGCGTGATTATCTGCTACAAATTTCGACATAGTGTTGCGTTCTAGGCTGTAGCAATAGGGTCAGTCAGTCAAGGCTTTGTTTAGGATGCCTCTATCCACTTAAGGTTCGTTCAGGCACCCCTCCCCATGGGTACGGTCCGCCAAGGTCGGGACTCAGTGACAAGGCTATACCCACGGCGAAGCAATACGATGGGAGGCGGTCATTTATATACACTAGGCCTATTCAATAATTGCCTATTGTCGACATGGTCTAGTCTTTATTCTTCTCGTCTGATGATGCCCCGTGAATTTTCCTATTACTTGCGTCATCAAGACTTTCGTGCGTGGTTTTCTTGCGGTGCTCCTGGCTGAGAATTGTTCCCTATTAGTTTTAACCTACTGTTATATTATAGTCCAAAATAAATAAATACATTCGTCATACCCAAACGCAAGGACCAAAGAGTTAATAAAGATAAAGTGTGTTTGTTTAACGACGCCACTGGAACACATCGATTATAAATCAGAGTGTTTTGGACGTCAGACGCATGGTTCTATTGACACATGGTCTCAGAGGAAACCCGCTCTCGCCACTACATGGGCTACTCTTACCGAAAAACAGTAAAGGGTATTTTATGTGCACTATCCCATAGACATGATAGCACACACCACGGAAT
>JAULBR010099256.1:0-11371 GCA_032355825.1 Melanodrymia aurantiaca
ACACACTGGAATAAAGCTGCTATAATGAGGATTGTTCAGATACCGTAATCAGTTACTATTTAAGATCGAGCATGACACAGTTTGGCCATGTCAATCTTTTGTCGTTTATATTATAAATATTATTGCATCAGCCTTGCGTTCAATAGGGCGAGCGTTTTACTACCGAGACAAAACGTTTGGACACCGATGTTTGCATCTAACATTAAAGGAATGTGATATATATATATGATATAATAGTACACGATCGGTACCAGTCAAATTGTTTGCGAGTGCTCGCCATATTGAAAGTTTTGTCGAGTCCATGATTGCATTACAGAAATTGTGATACCTTATGCTGTAGCAAAAAAATTGGGTAAACGACTATTGAAAAGATGAAGTCATTCCCTTTATAATACAGCTTTGAATAGAGGCATACATGTGTCGTTTTGTAATCTCCATACAGAGATCAAGGTATGAAACAGATGTTCTACTTTCTGCTGTTGTTTTCTTTATTTTCAGATGTTCTCCTTTCTGTTGTTTTTGTTTATTTTCAACTTATGGAGAAAAAAGAACTAATTGTGCCATAAGTACATCGTGCATTTTGAATTGAAAATAGATACGTTTAGAAGTAGCAAAATGTGCACGCCATCCTGTATCATGCTCGTGGAACTGCATTGGTGTCATAGCATGTCATATTGCATCTATATAAAACCTTTAAAATTGCTGCACATTCCAATAAAATTCATCATACACTAAGGGCAAGAATTTATTCTCCTGTTTCCTATTATCACTGTCCATCATCCTCTCTTCCTCCGACCTTACAGGTCAATTTACAAATAAATAATGTGATTTCACATTGACTGACATCATACAATGTCTAGGGCCACCAGAATTCCAGCAGCGCTGGACGTGTTGTTATTTGTCAAGGGAATTCCAATAAATTCATTGAAACCTACCAATCTTTTCTGATGAAAAAGACCCATGACGAGCCGAGAGTAGTTCTGATTACTGGGGAAGCTATGGGGATGAGCATTGGTAGCAGGTGCTTTATTTGAATAGCTCAGTGTCCCTTCTCTAAGAAACGGCCAAAGCACTGAGAAAATTAGCAATATATTAATTGATTCAATTCAATTCAATTTATTTTCATTATGTCTTACTGCGCTTAAGGACAATACACTTTACAAACACAAGATGTTAATAAGATGGCGAACTATAACACAAATAACTAAGATGCATGCAATATGGCATGATACTAACCACGTTCAGTATATACAATACAATATGTATAATATATATATATATAGATATGAATTTAGCAGATTGTTTTGATGTAGACCACAGTAGTAGTCAAAATAATGACATATGCGTTGTTGTAGCAACATAAAGAAATTTACAAATACTATTGCTTCACATGTTGAATGCTACTACCTAATCAGGCATGTCCCAAATAATTATGACTCAATCATTTTAAGTTTTGCCCTACAGATATTCATCAAGTTTGCAAAGGAAAAAAGCTACAAATTGATTCCATATTAACCACACTGTTACTAACTTTCGCATCATTGATAACCGGTGGAAATGTCGCAATGCTAATTAATAGAACACATGAAGGAATAGACTATACAAGTATATTATTTACTTTTGGAAACTGAGATCTATATGTAATAAATTATATTAAAAAATCTCTCTTTGATCTTTATTCAGCTTAAAACCTGTCAACCTATATGCGTATAATTATTAAGACTAATTTTCCTTCAAGTAAAGGAATTGCTGCGTGATTGTTTCAATACATACGCACGCACGCGCCCGCGCGCGCACACACACACACACACACACACACACACACACACACACACACACACACACACACACACACACACACACAGACAGTCTCAATCTAATTTCTCAAACACAGATTATCAGTGCAAATTACACATCTAATAGTCACGTGGAACTAATTTTTCAAAGTAATACATATCTTTACTTACAAACTACAATCATGTATAACGCAAAACAAGAATAGAATTCGCAAGTTTTACATTGAACAAGAGTAAAGAGAAAAACTTAACCGTGTTCAATGAGAAAACTAAACAATGTTCAGAAAATTACATTTTCCAAAAGAATACGAGTTAATAACAAAACTAAACTACGCTCAGGCGCGGAAAGATGGTGTGCTGAGGTGTACAATAACCCCTTCGAAGATCCAAAGTTCTTTTTTTACGAGTTTGTGTGGGGTTTTTTTTTTTATAGTTTTTAATTCCATTTGCCATTTTAAATGACCAGCAAGACCCCCCAAAACGCGCTAACAACATATGTTTTTCAAAATGTTTTGGACGAAGACCCCTAGTCCCGTTTGAAGGAAAACAATACCACCATTTGTTATATCCTGCTCAGGTTCAAACGAATAAAATCTATAAGCAACCGTAATGCGTTTAGATATGCTGTTTTACGTTTTCTACAGGATGAAGACATGTCACAATAACAATGCCACTGTTTTCATTCCATTTAAGCATGTGAAGATGAAAACCTACATCGAATGCGCGAAAAACGCGTTTTATTATATACGTGTATAGAGGATTTACATTTCAAAACATTGGTGCGGGTAAAAACACCTGATCACTTTAAAAAGAAAACAGTTTCCCCCTTTTATCCTATGTGCTTGAATCTTAATTGGCTATAAGCTCGTACATTATAGTTATAACTAACTAACTAATCTTTTTTTTTCATTTCATGTAAAAAACAGACACCAGTATATACCCGAAAACGCGTTTTAGAATATGTAAATTCTTAGTTTTAAAAGAGTAAGCTATATATATTTTTTAATCTTCTGGTAAATGACCTCTAGTCTCGTTGGAAGGAAAACAATTCAATATTATTATCTTCTGCTCAGGTTCAAATGAATAGGATCTACTTTTGTCAAATGCTTCGCGTCTGCAGCGGTGTTCGAGGTGACATCCCATTACACTGTCCATTTTAGTCAGCACCCCTCGGGAAAATCCTGTATTCGCCCCTGACACTCAGAAATTCACCTTGTTTCTAAATAACGCAAATTAATGACAACCGAAACCGCGGATGCTCCCAATTTGGCTCATTAATACTCGTGTTCTGACTGAAAATGTTTGCTAACCTGCAATCTAAACGACAAAACCATTAATTAACACAGCCAAAAGCGGTCCCCTGAAGAAGGCAGATTCGGAGAGCCACTATGACAAAGTTGAGAAGGCATGTAAGCACATCGATTTTGTTTTTCGTCTCTACGGTGTCATCGAAAAAACAAAAAAGGGTTTTAAAAAAAAGTATCCATCATCTGTGTCAATGATGCGTCATATCGTGAACGTTTTTATCAATTCATGAATGTTATACCCCCGATGAATCGTACTTCATGGCGTTGTTTAAAATCGACACATAATGAACATGCCCTAAAGTATTGCAAAAGTTGTGATATGTAGATACCACATGCTGGAGAAGATGGAATGTTGCTCGACATAACAACGAAATTGACTATTGGAAAGATGAAGTCATCGCTATAATTGTACAGCTTTGCATATAGGTCATCGTCGTTTTCAATCCCTTTACAAAGATCAAGATATGACACCGGGGTACCATTTTCTGATGTTTCTTTTATTTCTAACTTTGGTCGGTAAACCAATGGAAGGTTTTCTGCTATCCAGCTATTATTGATCGATATAAGATCAACATAGCGGAAAATAAATTATAATTTTAACTTTTTGGCCAGATTCCTTTTTCTTCGATTTCTCCAGGTTAGACATTCTTATTCATATGCATAGAGAAACAAATCGGCGGGGAACAATTTAGTTTCCTGTCAATATGTCTTATCCCAAATGTATATGTATATTGTCGATGAAGAAGTTCAGCATTTCACACGTCCAACTTAGTATACTTTTGTCGAGACTTACTTTCATTCTTTACAAAATGTCCAGACCCGCGGAAGATGGTGTAGTCGTTTGCTAATTGGAAACTTCAGCACATTCCGACAGGAAAGGGTGCTTTAGCTTATACGTCTGATGAAGAAAAGACTTTGATCTGATATTGAAAACCACCAGTCGTGGTTTGTTCGTTCAGGCTGCTAAAGTGGACAGGCATTATGTTGGATATGAGGATAATCTGTGCAAGTTACGTGTGTAAACTTTAACATCCAGAATAGCCTCAATGATTGGACGATGGAAATGTGACACTTGCACAAAATCATTCCTTTGAAGATTGTACCGGAAATGGATCTAGTTTGAACAAGCTGCTACACAAAATTCATACAGAGTTCCTCATGAATAATATGAAGGTCTAATAACCCAGTGACTAACATATCTACATTTACATAATTATACCCAAATCCTTTGTATACATAATTATAGATAGGATTTTTAAATACGAAGAACGTTGAATATAACATTTACTTTTTATTTTGTGCTATTTAGAGCATTGATGAACACAGAATTGGTGTATTATTATCATAATCGTGTGCTTGTGCATGTGTTCATTAAATATGTGTTACACGCATTCTGCGTCCCTGGGGAATACCTAATATAATATACAATAATTTGGATTACAAAAAAGGAAAGAAAATGCACAAAATGTTGTTCAGATGCTAGTATTTCATGAAGGCGAGATAATGCGTTCAGATGTAGTATTTCATGAAGGCGAGATAATGCGTTCAGATGTAGTATTTCATGAAGGCGAGATACTGCGTTCAGATGTAGTATTTCATGAAGGCGAGATAATGCGTTCAGATGCTAGTAGTTCACGAAGGCGAGATAATGCGTTTTGGTGCTAGTATTTCATGAAAGCGAACACTAGTGGCTCTCGTGCTGTCCCATCCTAAATAAAACAATACAAATGTTATTGCATTATCAACTGCATGTTTTGCATCGCATGGTTTTACAATTGCGTAGTTGTGTAGACATGTGGATATCACACGTACCTACATGGCTAACCAGAACTCAGACTGTGCTTATAAGTACACGTGTATGCTATATAACGTAAGCACGCAAACCGAATAACTTGTATTGTATTAGCGAAGTGTTTTTTTCTGGTGTTGTATGACATGTAATGGTCATACGACATTTAAATAGTATTATTACCACGTTACGTGTCACCCACCCCACACACACACACCTCCCAACCACCACCACCTATATTCAATGGACCTATAGTCCGATAATCGTTATACTAAAATGTGTGGACTGACAGTTGTGTGGCTGGACTCCGAAAGGTGTTGTCTATCAACGAAGTGGCCGTCATGTATTCATTGCCACCGTCTGTGCGACACCATGTCAGTATCGTAACGGAACAATTGGTTTGATTTCTGCAGTCATAGCACACTACATTTTAAAACATTCTGACGACTGTCAGAAGATATTCCGGTTACCCTCATCACTATAGCACCATTATATAGACACTGCTCACGGCACTTGGTAGGCCTAACCACCCCTCATCACTATAGCACCATTATATAGACACTGCACACGGCACATGGTAGGCCTAACCACCCCTCATCACTGTAGCACCATTATATAGACACTGCTCACGGCACATGGTAGGCATAACCACCAACTGTGTGACATCCTCAAGATGTAACTGAGTTATGGTTTGTCTTCTACGTCCATAACTGACTGACATCTCTTGTAGATATTACCACTGCATGTTAATCGGTCAGACGGCTGCAGGCGAGTGTTACACGGTACTGGCGCCGCCTCCAGCCACATCACCACGAGCGATATATTCTCCTATATCTCCATGTTATTGCCAGAAAGAAATGCTGGCTTTCAATCAATACAGGGTCAAACAGAGCGACCCCTAGAGACAGCGTAGCAGCAAAGCAGAAGTGCTGAAGGCATACAATCTCAACAAATATGTATATTGAGGCAAACTCATTATTCATGTTTAGAACTTTGCTCCCCCAACCTAAGACAGTTACGATCAATAAAAGATCAACAAGTTGAATCAGAAGTCGAATCTCCATGGTAACAACTTTGAATCTGGCAGTACACGGAAGAAGTATGCTTCTGGGCTCAATGAACGCCCTGTTGTAGGGCCTGCACACGAATTGTTAATGAGCCTTGCGAACACTATTAAGCTGTGGCCACGTTGAGGTTTAATGATAGGAAGCCACAACCACGTGCATACCAGTATTGTATAATAATATACCGTACATCTAATATTATGTCCAAATCCTACTCTAGTTTGCAATGAAGACGAAACCCAATGCAGACGAAACCCAATGCAGTTAACTGTAGTATAACACATAATCTCCTTACACGTTGGTTCAAGATCACATGCTGATTTTCTACTTAGCATATTTAATATAGTGCTGCCTTGAACTTGGTTATTTATTGATAGTCAATGTCTAGATCTTAAATAATAATATCTTAGCATTTATCTCTTTTTGCTTATGTTAGACCGCGTTGTCAAATATTTCGTTTTCAAAAGTATGTACCGGTACCACACTACACATGTATTATATTATGTATGGCAGGTATTTATCGATGCTGTACCACCACGCATAAAAATACAAGTTACAACAATATATACTAACAATATATAACTATTCCATCAAACCCAATAATGATAGGTCTACTAGCCAAGACAGATGAATGAATGTTCTAAGTATGACCTCAATTCAGGTTTTATACTAGTTAACGAACAAATTATACTATTGGCGTGTGCGTGTGTGATCGATTAATTTGCGAATAGCTATTACAAACAAATGAAAAAGATAAACTAATTGAATTATTTCATGTAAAGATATATGAAGCAATGTTTAATCCAATAACAATGATTGCATTGCCTTATAATTATTGTACTGGAAAGCTATTTAGTATAAAGTAATTACTAATTCTCATGTATTAAGTTCAACAAGGGCACCATGGTTTACAATATCCTGCGTCCCAAACGAATAAAATTAATAATGTTTTAGGCGTTTCTGAAGAATTAGCTGAAATAGAAATGTTTAAAATAGAATCTGAACTAACAAAGTTGTGTGCCTTGTTAACCTGCACCGTAATTACTATGAAACGCAAAGACTATAAACACGGTGTATCAAACTGCAAGAAGGCGAGACATACTGTATACCTTCCAGCTTTTGTCTGGGACAAACACTTGGACACAAACAATGTTACTAGGTTACGTTTTCACTTGCATAACCACCACATCAAACTCAAACAGTAGTAGCAGCAGCAGCAGTGGTATCAGCAGAAACAGCAGCAGCAGCGGCAGTAGTAGTAGTAGTAGTAGTAGTAGTAGTAGTAGTAGTAGTAGTAGTAGTAGTAGTAGTAGTAGTAGTAGTAACAGTAGTTGTTGTTGTTGCATGTGTAGTAGCAGTAGTAGCAGCAGCAGCAGTAGCAGCATTTTGCCATTGTCTAATCTCTCAAGATTATTGTTCGATGATCAGCATGGAGTTTTCTATTAAAGTAACATGATGCATACCCCAATAGCGTAACACAATCATATTAATCCTAAGTAGAATGATGATAATGACTCTGTTTGAATAATTAATTCAGTATCATGACAGGTTGGTGATTTACATTAAAATGCGAAGAATTTCAATTTGACATTGGGTAATCAAACGTGAATGTAGTTAATATTTGATGAATGCTATACAAGGAGACCGCCTGTCACCGGCCGAGAACACACAACAAACAGGCTCAACGTATGAAAGACGCCATTTCAATTTCTTATTAATTGTATAATTCGCTAAATTTAAAAAGGAATAAATAACAAACGCATATGCTTAATTTATATGCTGACAATTATCCATTATAATAGTGTCGATAACATATAACCTATGAGAACGCAAATACATGTACATGTAAAATACCGTCACAGCTAATAGCACATCTTTCGTGCTTTGATTTGTCTAAATACTGGTATTTACGAACTTAATATATTAATGCAATAATCACAATTGATTTCACATAAATTTACATTTGCTTATAAATGGTACGAACATTATTATTTTGTCGGATGTATACTGGCACAGCAGTTGATTTAGTAAGTGGACAAACAAGCTATTAACCGGGTACATTTTGATTCGATCAGACAAGTACTATATCCTATACGTAAACTAAAACGAAATCAGCCTGTCTGAAAACATAATTATGTGTAACGTCTTGCATTAATATATAACTGTTTATAGTTTTAAGCATTTTTTTTTTTTAATTTAAGGATGTTTCATTCTATAAAATTTCATCTTATTATTTAAACCACTTTGTTATTCATTCCTTTTACACGGGATTGGTTATTCTTTTACACGGGATTGGTTATTTCGGTAATGGCACAAATATGAAAATGGCGCCATGGCGGTCTGCTTTTCGTCATATCCTGCCCGTGAGAGACGACTAACGCCATTTGGTCACGTGATCATTGGACACGCGCCACTCAGGAGAGCGCGCGAGGTGACTGGAACCGTCGTGACAGCGTCGACGAGAAGCGAACTCAATCCCTCTTCTTTCTTGCTCCGTCCCCGGGGACCGCGCATATCTTATACATCGTTTGCTTTGTGCCTTCAGTGTTTCTCTGTCTTCGTATTCATTTTCTTAATTGAGGCCAGGGAATTAAAATTGGATTTGGGAAAGGACGGCTCAGCTTTCTAACAGCAGGAAGCGATAAGATGATAGAAATGAAATTGTTTTTGACGAGAAGTGAGTCGAGGCTCGCTACAGGAGGTGCACGTTAAAAGCTCAGAATACTTGCCATCACAGAATCAGATTGGAACAAGACGACGGCAATGCGCGACTATGTGCACATGAAGTTTGCTTTTATTGTTAGTTGCCTGCCAGGCCAGACTTTTGACACACCTTCGTCTGGGAGTCATTCTTGTGTTTATGTTCGCCAATAATTACATTAGCGTGTCTTGTTGTGCCTTTTCGGTGATTGGAATATTGCTTTGTGATCTAATTGATTCTCCCGTTGCCCACGAAACACTGCCACGTGCACAATTCACACTTCGGTGATTCTTGCGAAAGAAATCGAACAAAACTAAGCGTTTGAGCTTAAACATGACACAGCTTATTACCTTGACATATTTAAGATAGCGAACATATTTAACAAATGAATCTTCTTTGAAGTATCTACCATAAGCCAAAACAGCGTGGCTAGAGAAACACGTAAACGTTGACGAACCTGTATTGTGCAATTTATGATTAGGTTGTAGCTTACAATCTACATGTATATATATGCTTATTAGTATATTATATTCATAAAGAAAGAACCCATCCTCCTCCCTTTGTCATGAATAAAGACGTGGTCTATATGGTCATTATGCCGATAGATTTATAAAAGACATTCAAAGAAACGCTACATCCGCACGACACCAACCCAACTTACTCAAATAGTTTATTTTCATATAGCTTCCTACTCCCTTCCAGATCACATCTCGACCGTGATGTGTTTATTTTAAATAACATAGACAATACACAACTACTTGTTCTAATTTTTTTCTGGACATTGTTTAACAAGTTTGAAAGTTATAATTTTTTAAATGTACTATAAAAAGATGGTAACTTTTTTATTAGTAAGATTAACTGTCTAATAAAGTTATACATGTAACACTAAGGAGTACACAACGATTTACAAAACCTCATGTTAACAACAACAACAACGAATTTTATTTTTATTTTTACATACACGTACATGTGCTGAATTTACAAAGTTACAATTAATACTACAATTTATTTATTATTATTGGAGTCTGTATCGGTTCCTTGGACCCATTAACACAGATATTTAATAATTTAAAAAATGGGCGTGGCGTAGGGAAATTTGAGAGAAGGGGTTAGAAACTGTATTTTACATTGAGACACGTAAAAATGATAGAATCAGAATCAGAATCATTTATTCGCCAAAGCCTGTATGGCTATTATAGGCATAATATATACATGTACATACATCAATAAATATTGTAACTGAATTATTTAAGAGCTCCTCAAAATAAATGGCAAAGTTCATTGCTGCAGCCAACATGTATATAGCAAAGAGAAAATAAACAAGTATAAATAACAAGAAAGAAGTAATACTGCACATTGTGCGTTATCAACATCTCAAAGTATATTTTTTTATCAAGAACAAAAATATTGGTAAAATAAACAAAATAAAACGAATAAATTTTATTAGTTTTATTTTGTTTATTTTAGCGTAATTCTATTGTGCTGGATTGCTTGTAGAAGAAAGATTGAAGACGCTACATAGTTTTTTTTATGAATAAAAATGTCTCTGTTAATACACAGACGATGCTATACTTGTGAAAAGTTGAAATCAAATTCAATTCAATTCAATTCTTTATTAACCGTAAGCGCATGTAAAAACCTTCGATTTCGCTCACATTTATTTGTACGCCAGAAAATTGAAAAATATAAGCTGGTTATTAACTCGACAAATTCTTCCGAAATGGATTGGAGATGTCACGACAATGCAAACAAACTTAGTATCGGACAGCGTTTGTGAAGATGTATCATTCCCTGGAGACCACCTTTCTCTGGTCTATTTAATGATGAGAATACATGTTTCCCAAAGAGCATCAGGTTCGTTCATCGCAGACGTAAGAAAGCCTGTTTCCCGCGAGACACAGATATCATAATCCATGCATATATCTTAATAAGTTGAACAAAACGAAGCCTTGATGTTTGGAATCAAATAGACGTAAGAAGAGCGTTGTGATGTTTTGCCACCTCCTGCCGCGCAGCTAATCGAACAGAGATGGGAGGCGTCTTCAATAATAAAAGGAGTTGTTTCCCCAAGGGATGTCTGCGAGCACGAACAGTTCGTGTCTTATGGATAATCATGGAAATATGAAAGAAATGTCTCCTGGAAATCAGAAGATGGTCCCTGAGGACCGCCAAGCCACTTACAGTAATTTGATACTCATTTAACACACACAAGCTTATTTGGCGTAATGGCAATTTTCATATGCGATCCATTCTTAACGGCAGTGTAAGATTAGTGGTTTCTTAAGTGACGAGGCAGAAGTTTTCCCCGGAGACAATAAAAATACTTTGTTACAGCGAAGGGAAACACGATAACGTAGTCTGTGACATGTTTGTAGTACAGTGGTCCGTCCGTCCGTCCGTCCGTCCGTCCGTCCGTCCGTCCGTCCGTCCGTCCGTCTGTAATGTACTCAGTAACTGAACTTACTATACTATGCCCAACGGTTTGAATATACCACACGTACTATTTGACATATCATAATTATTTTTACCATATATAGTAGTAGACTTGCGTGGCGTAAGATAAAACAAAAGTGGCGGGTTGTTAATTGTTAATTGTTAATTAGTTATAACTTATTTACGTGCTTATATCCAATTAAGGTTCAAGTACGTCTGTCGTGGTCACACAGTCCAGCCGCCTCGGCTGTCTGCCCACGACAGAAGTTAGTGTTAGTATG
>JAULBR010099267.1:0-11369 GCA_032355825.1 Melanodrymia aurantiaca
TACTATTTGGCGGGGGGATCGTTAGTGTCTCCCCATATGTTCTAATAGTAAATGGCCATATTTTATTGTAAATTTTTGTTTTGCATATAGCTGAAAGTATATTCTTCACGTTTGTAAAATAAATAGTATTTAAAAAATTGCCATTTTGTAACAATGAGACTGCCCCTTTAAAGGCACAATGCCTAGTTTTAATACATATGCCACCAGAAATATGTTACAAATAGCATTAGATGCTCAAGCACATATACGTTTGTTTCAAAAGTGGGCACGGTGCCTTTTATTCACCATACTACCGGGTATTCGTGGTCTTGGGATCAATGGTCTTTAATTTGATGATCAAGCCAAACATCATTCCTGAATTAGATAACTAATCGACATTCGACAGGTAGTTAGTCCTTGAGATGTGCAAGTAGATTACTGTCAGTTTAAAGGCAAACTACCGGGTTTTAAGACGGTATGTGCGCAACTAATGCTATTTGTAACATATGCCTGGCTAATATCTAGCATTTATATTTATTAAAGTTAGCATTTACTTATATTTTATTGCTTAAAATATCTATAGGTGTATTCCAGTGCGTTTGTAGTAGCTTTGTATTGGCATTGGACCTTTGCCTACAATAATTTAGTACAAAACAAATAATTATTGTAGACAAAAGTACACATTAAGTTACTATAACCATGTGGATGACCAGAAACACAAAGGCTATACATATATTGATAAGAGCAATACGATTTAAAATAATAAAAAAACACGCTTTTTCCATGCGAGAGTGAGAACCCCACCCCATCCCGAATCACTACCCACTAAATACATGTTTGAAACCGATAAGAATATCAATCTCATCTGAGATACATAACGTACAACAAAAGGCAGTTATGAGTGACATTTGTTTAACTTGCACAGGAAGTCCACTATACAATCTTTGACACAGGAAACATACAGGCGTCAGATATGCGCATTGGTGCCTGTAAGGTAATTAGTTAGTTAGTTAGTTAGTTATAACTTATTTACGTGCTTATATCCAATTAAGGTTCAAGCACGTGTTGTGGTCACACAGTCCAGCCGCCTCGGTTGTCTGCCCATGACAGAAGTTAGTGTTGTTAGTGTTAGTATGAGAGAGGAAACCCGCTACTCCAAATTGATAAGTAGCAAGGGATCTTTCATATGCACTTTCCCACAGACAGGTTAGCACATACCAAGGCCTTGCGGAGCACTCACTCTGGGTTTTGAGTTGATACTGAGATTAAAAATCCCATATGCCACGAATGGGATTCGAACCCAGTACCTACCGGCGTTAACCACTGCACCACGGAGACCGGTGTGTAAGGTAATGCACATTGTATCATACATGTATATAACTTTCTTATACTTCTTATAATATCTGTATAAAAGGTGTCTCATGTCTCGTGCCCATAATTTTAGACAATAAATACATGTACATATATTATTAAAATCATTTCTGTTTTGAAAAATAGCAATTTACCTTGCATAAAACCGCATCTTATAATGGACCATGCATAAATGTTAATATGTTTCAGAATCCTCACAATGTTCAGGAGTGGGGGTGAGGTAAAAGCCCTGCTCGGCTTGCTTTGTGCGTCAAAACGTCTGTCCACAATTGATCAATGTTTTATAGAATGGGATAGAGGGGGTCAAACGCTATCCTAACTTCATGCGGATTGGGAAACATTACATAATTATAGACATTTATGCACGATCTTTAATAGTCCGAGAAAACTGACATGTTGCTTTAAGATGGTCGTTCAGCCAGCAGAATGTCCATCTAAACCCTTAACAGTCAGTTTTCTCGGACTAGATCTTTAAGAGCATACATTTCTCTTTTTTAAACATTTGTTGGAAGTTGACAACAGTTTAACCTCCAACAATAACGCCAGGATGCCAATTGTATTGTGACGCGTTCACAGATCTCTCCCACATGGCTAATGACAGCGCCCCGACAACTATAGCCAGAACTATTGAGCTTATTATCAACCGTTCAGCTCTTGTGGCATACTTCACAGCCATGTCAATATTTCCTTCCAATAGTCCTTCATCAAACAGTCTCTTCGTCTTAAATGCATAATAACACGCCGGCAGACCCGTGGGGAAAAATATCACAGCCGCAATAACGGAGAACACCTTTATGAACGTTATTCTCCCTGGACGAAGAGGACGCTGGAATTGTCTCCCGCGTTCGGGGATCTCCCGCGTCTGAATCGACCTTGACCCGTCAGGTTGCGTCGTCATCACCCTTTCCTGGAATACTACGTTGTGTCCTCCTCTGTTGTCGAAGACGACGGGTCGTGAAACGGAAACACCGGTGTCCACGTCAGGCACAACGTCTTGTTTATCGTTTGGGTGTACGCCTACCAAGTGAGCGTTCCCGTTCACGTCACGACTGTTGTGTTGCGGAACGGTGTAGTCGGGTAGAGGGTCTGTGGACGACTCCTCGAATCCTATATTCACGTGACCTTCAGACACCATGTCTGCGAAGTTAGATTCGAATTGCAATTCCCTGTTGTTAGTGCCATTGTTTCGTGTTTCCTCGGTTACCAGCTGGTGGACATCATTCGGTACCGGATCAGCCATTCTAAAAAAACAACAACAAGAAAGTATTTTAAATGTGAATTGGTCACAAATTGTGAAGTGATATTAAAGGTACACTACCGAGTTTTAAAACGGATCCCACCCGACGTGCGTATCTAATGCTATTTGTAATATATTTCTAATTAGTAGAGCATTTATTTTTAAAGTTTGCATTTACATGTGTACTTGCATTTTATTACTTACATTATCAGTATAATTATGTACTATATATTCAATACGTTTGTTGTAGCTTAGTGTGGTCCTTGGGCTTTTGTCTACATTAATTTAGCACGCTACAAATGATTTTTTTTAAAGATGCTCCATTATAGCCAAAAATATGTTACAAATACCTGCTCAAGCACGGTGGCAGTCTTCTTAAAACTAGGCATTGTGCCTTTAAGTCATCGCGTAAATATATTTAAAAGATATACATATACATACACGTAATATGCCCTATGTAATAATGTTGCTTTATTTTACATCAAATAGCGTATTGTGTCATACATGCCTGTTACATACTTAGCAATCCCCACAAAAAATGTGTCGTTATTGTTCAAAACATTTGGACTAGTTTAGATGCGTAACACTCACAGAACCGATGAATTAGGCGCCATTTGTTCATGAATGAAAACATTAAATCACTTACACACGCTAACCAGCTTTGCCAAGTAGCTTATTGACTATTATATTCTCTAAATACATTGGTGCTATAAATAAAAAGATTAGTAGTATAGTTCGCTGAACGGCATTCTTCTGAGATAGTGTGTTAAGTGACAAAATGCTTGTCATCCAATAACATGATGGACCAGTGTAAACAAACTTGTATCTTAAATCGCTTGAGCATAGATACCGGTGTAATAGGAATATAATATTATAGGTCCGACACAATGTATAATGCTATAGGACGTAGATACCTAGCCGTAACCTATAGGAATGCTAGTCCAAACCAGACTAGTTTTTAAAGGTTCGCCAGAGTTTGAAGATGAATGCCACCGTGCGGATATAGTTCTATATTAATAATAATATGTTTCTTTCTAATACTAATAGTGCATTTCTTGTTATTAATATCGACATCTACATCCATCGTATTGCTTACAACATCAATATACATGTATGTATATATCCTATGTGATTCTGTTCAATGTGTACTGTTGTCTAAAATAATTTGTATCGTCTTAAATTAATGTATGCAAAAGTTCAAGGACCAGTATGTATGTATCATTATGTATATACATGTACATGTACATGTATATATATACATACATACATACATACATAATTTATAGAACGTTTATAAAGTGTGGGCTGTGAATTAAATAATTCCCCTGACAAACACACATCGATATCAGTGCATTAACTCAACCTGTGTATGATAGACTCGGTTAACTGTCCATGCTCTGTCAAATATCACCAACATGTTATAAATTTTAAACATTAACTACTCTATTAATGCGTTCCTGAGGCGGTTTAATGGAGAGGTTATAACGTCACTTGTAACAGCGTTAGGCATCACATTACACTACGATTGAGTAAATGACAATATTTGAGGACAATGAAGCGGTCACAGTGGTCAATTTAGTATCATGGCCGCTGTTATCGGTACACTGAACTGTGGCAGCGCAATCGTTAGGATAACGCTACGCTATCGTTGCGTTATGCAAAGCTCATTAAACCGGCCCCTGGTGTGGGTTTTTTTATAACACATGCATGCATGCATGCATGGCTATGCAATCAATTAATGTGTCGCATGGCGATAAAAGGAAATTTCACTTTGTTCTATGTGCATTAGATAGTAGTATTACCCCAGAAGCACTATAACTTTGAAAATATGTAGCATAATTTCTCAATTACAAATGATCAAACATTGATACAATATTTGATTGGGTTTCAAAATCCATTCTAACCACTGACAGGAACGTTACTAAAGAGTTGAAGGTGTCATTATTATCTTAATATTACCCCAGTGGTGAAACAATATTCAATTCAATTCTTGTAGTGTACTAGCGAACGGCAAAGTTAGTTATGTATAACTTGTTTACGTGTTTGTATCCAATTAAGGTTCAAGCACGTCTGTCGTGGTCACGAGCCCAGCTGCCTCGACTGCCTGTCCTGGACATATGTCAGTGTTAGTATGAGACAGGAAACCCGCTACAATATGATAAGCAGCAAGGGATTTTTTTATATGCAACTGACAGGATAACATATACCTCGGCCTTTGATACAAAAGTTGTGGACATTGTTCTGTGTAAGTGGTAGTACACCTACCCATTGAGCCTATGTTGGAACCGGTATAACGGGATTAACATTCCCATATGCCATGAATGGGATTCGAACCCAGTTAGTAAGTATCATTCTTAACCTCGATGCGTTAACCATAGCGCTACGGTAAAAATGCACAAGTGATTATACTGTATTATGTAAACTTATATTTCTGGAAGTTGGTGTTGCTATGTTACGTATACATGTAATAATTATCTAGTGTTGTTTATAACAGTGGATAGCAAAAGTCGTAACTTTGACATTTACACAAATTGATTTTTACGACCACAAAACGGGATCAATACTTAATCCCAAAATCGGATTAATAGTTAATCACAAAACAGGATTATGAAGTGCAGACATCAAATGAATTGAAAACTTATGATTTATAATGAAACTACAGAATAATAATAATAATGATATATTTAATGAATGTACGTAGGCTAAACAGATGGTTATTTCCATCCATTATGCGACGTATAGGCTACTCTTATCGATTAAGAATAATGGCTACTTTTCCACACATGAAATACTATCATTTACATATACCACAGCATTTGATGATGTTCGAGTCATGTACTCTAATATGAGTCTAAATTTGAGTCTTGAATATTAATTCCGCGATGTAGTGGTTAGCCAACGTGGCTCAATATTGCTAGGTACAGGGTTCGAATCCTCAAGTCTCAATTTGTAGGCTAGTGTCCAACTAATGGCTTGAAAAGGTTGTGGTATGTACTGTTCTGTCTGTGGACAAACGTTTATAAAAGATTCCTTGCTACTTATCAGTTAGAAGTAGCGGGTTTCCCCTCTCATACTAACGTCTGTCGTAGATAGGCAGTCGAAGCAGCTGGACTGTGTGTGTCCAGGATAGACATGCTTGAATCTCAATTTGACATACGTACGTAATTAAGATACATGTACAACTAACTGTAAACTGAACTAAAGTTTTATCAACTAGCAGAATATGTATAGTATATCACAATTATTTAGTGTTCCCTAAATTGTTTGGAGTAGTATATAGTATACATAATAATTTAGAAATATTAGCGGACATGTATACAACAACGTATACATTTCGTATCTGGTAATATTTATGTGATGACCAAATGGACAACGGAATTGTTGTGTATAAATTTGGTTACATGACAACAGGGAAACACTTACACACACACCTGGAGCAGTTAATAACTACGTACGTGTTGTACTAGTAAATACCTGACATCAATACTTAATCGCATTCATCCGAAACCAATTGAATACGTCCACAGAATGATGCGATATTATAACAGATAACATCGCTGTTCGGGATAACGTAAGAAGAATCTAGTTACCATACACATACTCAAATACCAAACAGTCACTAAACAGGTAAATACAGGTAAGAAGACTAAATTTCTACAGTTAGGTAACAAGATCACACACACCGCATACCGTCCTATAAAACTGTTGATGCGTGTATATATATAATATTATTATTAACTGTGTTTAATAGTACACGGGATTCAGTGGGGAAATGTCAACCACAATTCTCACCTGTATTTGTAACAAAGAGGCCAAATAAGTCTTCGTGTGCGGTTTGTTTACTCTGATTTCATCCCATCCAGACCACTGTAGTAAGCGCGTAGATTTTTCTCGTTCTTTCCTCCATTGGGGCTGATCAATGAATCGTTTTTACCCACAATGGCAACCTCGGACTGCAAGTCAAGCGTGGCGGTTCGTGACGTTCTAACGTATTTATTTATAGCCTTTTGTAACTTTCATGCAGGTGCGCGTAACTGGAACCGGTTTCGGTTGCTAACTAATCAGGTTAGACGCGTTGTTTTTTTTATTATTAAAGACTCCCAATCAGTGTAAAGGAAACGCAAGTCCGGTAGGAATGCAAGTCCGGTAATATCGTAAAAAATACATGTAGATTAAAATAAAAAAACGAATTTTTACGGAATTAAGCAAATAACTTGATCCATACAACGAGATATTACCTACAAGTCTTAGCGTTAATGTAACAAAAAAACAAACTATATTATTTATGACGGATGCCACTGTGCGTGTTCATCTAAGTCTATTTGTAAGATGTTTCTGGCTAATGGAGAATTTTTATTATTAAATTTAACATTTTAGTTACAACTTATTCCCTAAAATATCAATATAATTATTCCAATAAGATTTTTATAATCCAAATGGTTATACATGTAATAGCTTAATTTGTACCTTTGCCTAAATAATGTGTCTCGTGCCAAATTATTGTTGGCAAAAGTCCAAAGACCTAATATTAAGCTATTACAAACGCCCCAGAGGTACTTCTATGGATATTGTAAACAAGTAAATGATAATTGTAATAACAAAAGAATGCTTCATGAGTCAGAAATATAATTACAAATAGCATTAGATGCGCAAGAACAGTGGAATAGGTCTTACAACTAGGCATTGTGCCTTTAATGTAATAAAATATGCCTTCGATGAAAACTTCACAAATCAATAATCAAAATGACTGGATACCATCATACAACATAATGACTGTTTGTTTTATAATCATTGCTTGCCAATCTCCACCACGGACAATACTAATTCAACTACAGTGAACTCTCCATAACGTTGCTGATCCACCTCAGTTTTGCATTGTGCAGCCTGCTTTATAGACGGAGAGCCGGAAAAGTTTTTCCAGTGTCATATGACTATTTGGGAATTGAAAATGAGACTTCATTAGAGGTAATCTGATTAAAATTAGATCCAGCCGTCCAATGTCCTTCCTAGTTATGACCTAGGGAATCCCAATTGCAGGTCAAGCTGAGTTGATTCCAAGCGCACAACAAAATATACGTGTATTTGAATTTGAGCCCAAATATACATGCATAGAAGCACAAGCCTGTCCCGCGATCCGGAAACCTCATTCCAGTCTATCAGGGCAAATGGTCATCCGGTACCAAACAGCTGATCAAGATACCGGTCTCTGTGGCGCAGTGGTTAAACGCGTCGGGTTTAAGACTGGTAGGTACTGGTTTCGAATACTATTCGTGGCATATGGATTTTTAATGCCCACAGCGAGTGCTCCGCAATGCTCAATGGGTAGGTGTACTTTCACCTAGCAGAGAGTCCACAACTGGTTTAACAAAGGCATTGGTATGTACAGTCCTGTCTATGGAAAAGTGCATATATAAATCCTTTGCTACTCATCAAGAGTAGAGGATTTCCGTAATCAAACTAACACTAACTTCTATCATGGACAGGCAGTAGAGGCAGCTTGACTCCCTGGCCATGACAGACGTGCTTGAACATCAATTGAATATAAGTATGCACATAAGTTATAACAAAGTAAGTAAGTAAGTAAGTAAGGAAGTAAGTTCAGGGGCCGTCTTGGGAGAGTGGCAGTCCTCATATAGACGGCCAGTCTTGGGAGAGTGGCAGTCCTCATATAGACGGCCAGTCTTGGGAGAGTTGCAGTCCTCGTATAGACGGCTAACTAGTGAGTCTTGGGAGAGTGGCAGTCCTCATATAGACGGCCAGTCTTGGGAGAGAGGCAGTCCTCATATAGACGGCTAACTAGTGAGTCTTGGGAGAGTGGCAGTCCTCCTATAGACGGCTAACTAGTGAGTCTTGGGAGAGTGGCAGTCCTCAATAGACGGGAGTAGGAAGGATGAGGTGGTCTAGTCGTTCTCGTATATTGGTTACAATTATTTAACACATATTTTTATTTTAAATAAAAATTAAATTTATTGACAATGTCATAACGGAAACCCTAATAAACTCAGTACGTTGTGACATTTTGTGATGTTCAACCCTCGTGTTATTAAATGATGATCGTACGGTGTCAGTATTTGCCATACGTAAACATCCTGAATTATTATGTAAAGACTCAGAACAGTACAAAATTTTATTTTATTTATTACACTTCGGCCATTCCACAATGACATAAGGGGCACACAGTCGCGATTAAATCAACATTTGGCTATCATTATATTGTTTTTGATATATTATTATTATAACAATAATTTTGTATTTGGTTCTTTCAATACTAAGTCCAATACAATATTATTATCACAAACTGTATCTCCATCTGTCACACTAAAACATGTTTCATTTATGTCATAAATTTAGATTTCAGTGATAAATTATATCGGCGAATAGTTATTCTATTTCACGGTTATTGCCCTTCATACACTTTTATCGTTTAATTGCAAAATATTATTTGCAATTTCATGGGTTAGAGTCCAGGGTCGAGTTTAATGTAGAGGTTATGAGGTCACTTGTGACTGCTTTAGCTATGACACGACACTACAATTACGTAAATAACAATATTTGAGGACAATAAAGCGGTCACAGCGGTAAATTCAAGTATCGTGGCCGCAAAACGTCGTAGCTATAACTTGTAATCGATACACACAACTGTGGTAGGCAGCGCAGTCGTGAAAACTTAATAGCCACTTGTGTTGGATGCACTGTTATTTTGCAAGAAAACTACACCAAACTCTATACAAACACCAACAGCACCATTCCAATAAGTGTGTGTGTGATATATGATACTGCTTTCCCAACCTGTAAGGCTGTATGTCAATAGAACACGATACTGAACACGCTCCAACAAACCAGCTTGTGTTGGTATTCAATCCGGTCGTAATTCTCTCTAGCCCCGGCGGGGAAGTTTAATATCCGCTCCAAATTGGGTGTTTTTGTCACTGATTTCCTTATCGGCGAAATCTCGGACGGAGTAAAAACAAACTGGAAAGATAGAGGTCTAATTTGGCCATATCAGGAAACTATTCTCCCGGGTGCACCTATTGGCTTATTAGTTTTATGGAAAGGAGAATTGGGACATATTTAAAGCCGAATCATGCACTTTGTGACCCAACTGTCACAAATAGTCCAAGAGCTAGGTGTCATTTATTTAGTGGAAATGACCGTGTTTGGTGGCTATTTTTGGAAAGAGTATGCCCGGAGCTATTGCTATGACCCATCAAATTATTTCAAAACTGGACACCATCGGATTTGAAATGTAGGCGTCCATTTTTAAAATGGCAGATCTACACGTTTTGGGGTCATATCTCTTCGCATAATACATAAAACTGGATTTTTGTGCCTGTACCTTTATTTTCAGGTCTACTGAATAATCATTATGGTATCAACAAACTATATCTCCATTCACCTTTTTAGTTAGAAATGTTCAGTTTATTAAGGAACAACAATTTCCCTTAAAGTTATCATGGGGAATTGTAGAGAATAACATTCACAAATCAAACCTTTTAACACGGTGATCTTAGATCTTGACTGATATTGAAGTATTTCAAGCAAGCCAATAGTGGTATAACTGACGAAGACAATAATTGTCAATAACATTCCACTTTAATCTCAACTTACACATGGTCATAACTAATCTCAATTATTGTCCAAGAACATTGACTCTTTGTAAACAACATGCAGGAAACAACTAATACAACACGGACGTCATTCAGAATCATTAATTGCTATGCAGGTGAATTTGTATTATAATTATTTTACATCCCGAAGAATTGACCATTTCTCATATTAAAATGATTAAAAAAAGACGCAAACACTGATGCTTTCTGTGTATATAGATAGTGCAAAACAGCTGAAAGGGAAATACCCGCAATGCTTTCCAACGAAGCATTAATTATACATGTATCCAATTGTTTTCTTTTAGTCTTTAGAAATAGAATTATTTGCAACGCACGCAACGTTCATGTGTATCCGTTTAGCTATTACATGCATGTAATTGATTTTATTTATTTATTTACGTGTACGGGCTAACTATTTGAAAACGAAATATTAATCTGTATTGAATGCAAAGAATGTTGACACGCAGACGAATGTTAGTCTGATAAACATGAAGTGATGCGATAGCCGTGTAATCAGTCATGACACTAGTTAGTTAGTTTCTATCAATCTCATTACATGTATGTGTCTATTTACCATGCTGTTACATTTCACAGGCTTCGATGGTGGAATCATAAGTTCAAGACAGTCTGAGTTAGTTATAACTTATTGAAGGTTTAAGAAGGGCTGGCATAGTCACCGCAGTTAAGGACAGAAGTCAGTGTTAGTATGATAGAAGAAACTCGCTACTCCTATTTGGTAAGTAGCAAGGGGTGTTTTATATGCACTTTCCTACATACAAGACAGTAAATACCACGGCAGACACTTTACCGCTAGATTACGCCCCGCTCATTACATCCTTTATGCGCTGCATACAGGTTCCTACTGTAGTCTATGTCATGTACTTATTCCATGTAAGAGCGGGACGTACATTTGTAGCTCAGCGATAGTGTCCGCCTGCAGCTCGATCCTCCTCAGGCAGACCCTTTGGGTTATTTCCCGTTCCAACCAGTAATCCACGACTGGTCTATCAAAGGCCGTGGTATCATGTATGTGGAAAAGTGCATATAAAATATCTCTTGCCGTTGTTCGAAGAAGAGTAGCCTATCTGGCGTCAGCGGGTTTCTTCTGTGACCAAGTGTAAATATAACCGTGCGTTTGACATCCAATAATCTATGTTCCAGAGGTGTCATTAAAC
>JAULBR010099278.1:0-11366 GCA_032355825.1 Melanodrymia aurantiaca
GGCAATACAAGAATCCTGACACTCGTTTCGTAAAATCAGTACGACACACCCGCTCGTATAATAATCTCTATTTATGTCTACGGGTATTCACTTGTCTAATAGTAATAGACCATTTATCTGCAGATTAATGATAGGGATACGCCATACGATCACTATAGGTTCTTGGGCCAAATCGCTTGTTGAGCCCTATATACATGTACATGTAGTAAGTATACATGTAGCTACTAGCTAATGGTTATCACTGAAATGCTGACCAGTGTCTTGAATATCGGATACTATAGAGCCCGAAAGTTTTGTCATGAGAATAGATTTAGCAAGAGAATCAATAACTTTGGTATAGTGTCTTCCTAGCTTTACTCATTGACATGTCTAAACAACATAGTATGTTATAATATGCAGACTAAGTCATCAATGCACATAGGAAACTGTATGTGAAACGGTCAGGGGTTTTTTTCAATTATCTTTTCGTTCAATGTGTGGAAACTTTAAGCCTTTCTGGTCCTTAGCATCGGACACATGTGTACGACTCACTTCCTTATTGTCAATCGCGTCAGATGAATGTGTTAAACTCACTTCTCTCTGAGCATTTGCGTCAGAGGAATTAATTCCACTCACTTGCCGCTGGTCTTTAGCATCAGAGGAGTTTATGCGACTCATCTGAACTGAAGAAACGGGAGACGGCATCAAGCCGAGTAGTTCAACTCCATCAGAATGCGAATGATGCCGAAAGCCAGTAGCCAGATATTTTTTGCTTTGCACCATGTGGTGTCCGTGTCTAGTTTTATTACCATGAGATAAGAAACTTAAAGGATGTCTTTTAGTGGAAGGAACAGCTCGGTTGCTTTTAACATAGTTCTTGTCGGCTGGTTTTTTCACGTCTTTACTTTCCACGTCGTTGTTAAAGTAACCTGGCGGGGTTGACGCCGGCGGAGGAATATCGTCGTCAGCATCAGGGTGTTTACGTCTTACCGAAGGTGCGCTGGAAACTTTGACGTCATCAGATAGTGTTAACCCTCTGAAAAGCAGTTTTCGCGACACATTCACGGTCGAAGGTCTCTGAAACCCAAGAGTTGTGTTTGTTTCCCACGCGTTTACGATTGCCTGCTCTCCTGGAGTGGAAAACGTTTTTGACCACATTAATTTGGTCCGTCGAACATCAGATTTCCTGCGATACTTGCCAAGAATTTCATCAACAGGCTGTGCACATAGTGATTTTAGCCAAAACGAATTGGTCAGAGCCTCCTCTTGATTTTGAGCACTCTTGTCTACAAAGTAATATTCGACATTTTTTTGCGGCGAGCCTCTAATTTCGCGAGACTTTTGGCGGCTTAGTCCAGATGTACGAACGATGAATGCTTTATCTGATCTCTGAAGAGGTAAACATTTCTGAAATGACTTCTTTCTTGCTTGTTTCTCTGACCTCAGGATAGATGGAGTTGACACTGGACAGCGGTAGAGAGCCTGTGGGATTGGTGAATGTGCGATTAGCGAGACCAATTCTTCGTACTCGCCGTAATTTGTTTGGTCTCTCAATAAATGGTCTCCTGACTCAGTAGCTGCCATCCTGTCAATATATGTAAATGCAGAAGTATTTACATAAAGAAAAAACATTATATAAAAAAAAAGTAATAAAAATGTATGTATATATGTATGTGTGTGTGCGTGCGTGCATGCGTGCATGCGTGCGTGCGTGCGTGCGTGCGTGTGTGTGTGTGTGTGCGTGCGTGTGTGCGTGCATATACCACGTCATCAAAACGTCAACAAAATAATACCTATGGTCTTACAGTACTCTTTATTTCCGAGTTTCGTTATCATGATTTCATATAACTGTCCAACATTATTTAATTATTTTAAGATGGGTGTATTGACCGAATGCAGTTGGTTAATCGGTGCAATTTGTTGGGATCAGGATGTAGTATTATCACAAAGTGTCATATCTGAATGTGCTCGTTCCGTTTCCCATTAAGCGCTATATGCATTTACATACTAAAATGCCTTTGGGTCATTATTAAACGAAAATCGGAGGACTATATCTCATTATATATAGTTACAATATACATGTATCTTTATTTGGCCCCAAATCCTGTCACAAATTGGGTTTAACTTGAATTTTTACTTACAATAGATTATTGTTGACCAGTGTGAGTTAATTGGGGTTGAATGACCAGATGAAACGAGGTAATTGGTGTTAATAACCAGAGGGGAAACTCTTCTTTCTTTTTGCTGCCTCAAACAAACGTGCTTCTGGGAATAAGTATACAGTAAAATAAATACCGGAAAATGTGTTCCATTAATTAGAGCGATCTGCTAGTTACCAGCTGAGTACCTTTGAACAGCGCTACTACTAGACATTCATTTTAGCGCGCGCATTGCGGATCGATTACCTTAATTGTGATCAACACTTTTAGTACGGCTTCAGCGGAAAACAATCTCGACCATTAGATCTTGTAAATGAGATATTTGATATATCTGCTGTGATTTACTGTCAACAAGCGTGCTTGAGTGGTTTACTCATATCAAACCTGCTATGAAAATAATGTATATTAGTAATGACCTCAATAGACTCTATACGACAAGACTTTGTATGAGTCTATGACTGATTGGCTATATCTTTGAGTGTGCCTGCAGACAAAGGATTCATCTTAAATCTGTATTTTGAGGAGGTATTCGTATAACGTATAACTAGCGATTTTTACATGATATAATTACATTTTGCCATTTCTGTTGATGTTTTATAATAAATCTGCGAAATTATCTAGATAAAGAACGACAGTGTTTTTATCGGTTTGCTAAGACATGTATACATAGACTCCAATTACACATAAGTCGCTTCACCTTATCGTCACGTGATAGTGCTTTACGCGCCAAAATGGTGAGTGAGAGTCTTTAATGTAGGATTTGGACATTGAATTTTAATAAATCAAAATTCCCCATTCATATTAATACAAATAATATTTCAAATAGTTTCAATTAATGATATATCCTAGTTTAAATGTGCGGTTCCAATGGAGTATTTCTCAAAATTATTTTCTAAACATTATCAAATAATTATACTGGTAGTGCATGCGCTCATGTCGATATTCTTTGATGTCGGCAAACTGTTGGTCAGCGTTCAGGTGTACATGAACAAAACTATGTTTTATATGCATGTATGCGTGCCAACGATTAACGACCTGCGATTGTCGTAGTGTACAGCTGGCATAACAACTCGGGATCATTGGCTTGCAATGATGTTTCACACTATACCAAATTGTGTTTTTGTTTTACTTCGATCAAGGATGACAAATATTCTATTATTTAAATGAAAAATGATAATATGAAAACATAACTGAACTTCATTAAACACAAAGTAAATATGTATAATGCATTGATGTAAGAGGCACACAAGACACTATAATACTATTACACATAGTTACTCATTAATGGGACAAATAGAACCAAAATTGCACTGAGGCACGGACTCTGATGTAAACATGGTCACATGTCAGATTCAGACCACACAGTAACACAGTACATGCGAGTCGGTCGGTATAACCAGATTTGCGTTCAATAAGGCGAGCGTTCGCGATCGCTCGCTATACCGGTGCTTGTATCTAACATTAAATGAATGCTATATGGTGGTATACGATCGGTACAAGTCAAATTGTTCGTGAACGCTCGCTCTATTGAACGATTGAAATGTTTATTCACAAGTCCACTCAACACTCGTACAGCAGCAGAACATTGATATCCTTCTATGGACATCAATGTATTCTTATCGGGTGTCTACTAATATCGACCATGTTGCTGCTATTCGGTGTGTAATATTTGAATATAACGTCTGTCCATGTTGACATCGGTTTTTGCGATCAGTAAATGGTTCTCGAATGCAGTGATGTTTTCTTTTATGAGTTACGTTGTCTATACTATAGTAGACGATTGTCGTGCTTGACTAGATTGCATCATTGAACTAGTATTATACGGCATTACTTTGTAGTTGCGTTTCTAATAGAATTTACTATATTTTAAATTTTGACGAAACACTCAAAATTGAGCACATCCTGGACAACGTAATGGAGCATAAATGTTTGGACTATTGCAAAATATAGCGTGCTTTCATTTTACGTGTCTGGATGAAGGTGTCAACATGTTTATCACTATATAAATACAACTCGCATAAAAAGTGACCATTTAATATACATGTAGTTATATACCATAAGGCATTTCCATTCCCATTACCATTACCTGACCACTGACCCCCATCAACGAACCAAAGTGTGGATTTCAAAGAGATTGCCGGATTGAAAACCGGTATTGCATGGATGAGAAGTAAGCCACTTGATCTTTTCAATGTCGTGTTCTTGTTGGTCAATTTATCGCAAATTGGTGGAAATGTTAGCTGTGTAATTCAATCAGCTCATCTGAAGTCTAGATCGTAACATTGGGAGTTGAACAGCGAACTCATAATTACATTCACGTACATGTTGAGGTTCCCTGACAACACGTTTTTTCATCAAAAGACCGCCGATAATAAAACAGTGTATCTATATAGATATGTCTTGATCATCTATTGATCAACTCTATCTAGCACGGCAAACAATTATTAGGTACAATAGAAAACGGTTATAGGAATATAGAAACACGCAATTATAGACCGCCTTTACAATGGAAGCACACCATCGGCATTATACACGTATTTATCACGACAGCGCTCGAGCACGCGCTGCTAGCAGTTACTTTATCACATCATCAGACTCAGAGACATTAGCATACTTGTTTTCATATCTTACAATGCAAGTTTAGATCATCTTCGTTTGTAAGGCAATGCTTAAACGGACATGTTTTGGAGTTGAATGTAGATGATCTGCGGTAAAATGGGCTCACCTTGTATATCCAGATAACGTCCAAGCATGGACGAGGAATAAAGTTAGTTAGTTAGTTATAACTATTTTACGTGCTTATGTCAAATTAAGGTTCAAACACGTCAGTCATAGTCACGCAGTCCAACAACCTGTCCACGACAGAAGTTAGTAGCGTTCGTATGATAGAGGAAACCCGCTACTCCGAATTGATATGTGGCAAGGGATCCTTTATATGCACTTTGCAACATACAGGACAGTACATACCAACGCCTTTTTAAAACCAGTTGTTGACACTGGTCGGTGTAAGTGGAAGTACACCTACCCATTGAGCTTTGCGGAGCACGATCTCTGGGTTGGGGTCGGTACTGGGATTAAAAATCATATGTGCCCCGAATGGGATTCGAACCCAGTACTTGATAGCCTAAAGCTCGCAGCGTTAACCACTACACCACGGACCGGGACGCAAGTGCTAAGATGTATGAATCAAATTGATGAAACCTGACATCGGGATTTCAGGAATTAAAGCTCTCCGCCACAATGTATTTAGTTAATATAAAACAATTATCACGATATAGAGTACAACATGACATGTCACAGTAAACACTGTACGTCGGGGTTGTTTAGCGCGCTTGGAGGCCTTGTGGATCATCGATGCGTGAGTAGCCATATACCTGCAACAATTGACTTAACGTGTGTTGCCTTGGGGCTAACAACACGATCTGCAAGACATAAACTACGTACAATGGCGCATTACAACGTTTAGATATTGTATTTCCGTCATTCCTTAACGGAATACCCGCCAGCAATTAGCATGACAGTTAGTCGAGAATTGCTAGAATGTATAAATAATGTGAAATGTTTAATACATACCAGCATTATTATCAGTGTCGTCTTTTATAGATTTGCGCCTCGTTGAAAACAATATGATCCATGTTATATATTTATACGGATTAAATATGTTATATTAAATCAAGTGTATTGTCAATAAAGTGAAACATAAATGCAGACTGTCGTATAATAATTAGGTATACATGTACAAATATTAAAGGTACTTTCGGATTATTAAGTTTATGGCAATAGTAACTGTTTCTAGAAATCATGTCGTAATAACGACATTAATTTTATATGAAAACATTTAAATCGAATAATTTATACAGATAACTTTTACAAAAGTGTGGAAAGAAATGTGACGGCGGAAGACATCTATTGAAATATTAATAATATTGTCATTGACTGTAATGACTAACCTTACATATTTGACAGATTCACTGTAGAACTAATTATATGTGACATTTTAAGGATGTTCGAAAAAATTTGACAATAGATAATACATGTACATGTAATTATACTTTTTCTGATTTCCATTCTTTGCCCTATTTGGAAACTTCGAGCAATATATGAGCAAACCATCAAACGATTTTAGATCAGGGGATATAACTACACACTGTACTAACATGCATAACAATCAGTTTCGTATTTGCGATTAATATTAAACAATATTATCCATGTCGCCAACACATTATAATAAACACTACATGCTTGTTGGTTTTAGTACACACGCAAAATATTGTGTTAATGAAAGGCATTTTTGTGTTATAAAGTTCCTAATTTAACACATTGTCTTGTATAATGTGAAAACAGTTCTGTGATCATTACCTGGTGAATATGGAAACAGTCCCTCACTGAAGTAAAGTTATACAATATCATCCTATTGAAGCAACACTCCGTGCCCAGACAGTCTTGTACTCCATGTAACTCGCCTTTCTAGATTCACTGCAACGCTTTTCGGTTAGTTTAGCCCACTGTACTCAAAAGATATATATTTATCAAATACTCAAGAAATATAAAGCAGACTGTTCGTAACTACGGCATGAAATGTGCGTCGTGATATGGGGGTCCCCTGCAGTGGGCATACAGTATATGGTGTGTTAGTGTGTGCATTATCGGTGGTCAACCAGTCGTGCTACTCCGCCCGAATATCCGATAAGCACGTTAGTACTATCAGGTAACTGGCAAGAGGGTCAAGTCTCTACATCGATACGTTACAGTTTATCAACACTGATTTAAATCAAGCGTCGTAATCAGGTCTCGTATAGAAGTTAATACAAGGCTTTTGGCGCAATTGATTTCCCTTGATTGCATACACGCCTGCACCACTAGCTAGATTCAAAGCAAATATAACTCGTTATAACGTCCAGAATTGAATTTTTGATCTAGAAAGAGACAGATTTGAAGAGACTTTTCGACAAAAGTGTAATACTAGCATGCTATTATTAACCACTGTCATATGGCAATGATGAAACCTGATGTTTGTGAAACGTGCGGACAGAACAATATACAAGAAAGCCAGTACGCACACAGAGACAGAAACTAGGTCTATTATGTGAGGATTTATTCCTTTAAAAGACATATGGATCAAATGTCAAATATCTATAGGAAATCTAGCCCAATAAAGTAATTCCACATTCCACTATTTGATTCAATATTAGTCCCACTTTTCACCAATTTACCACGGGTCACAAATCAACATAGTGATGTTAAGAGTATGTGGATATTTTTTTATAGCTATACAATAATTGTTTATGGTAAACTCCTATACACATATCTCAATGTTAACACTATTAACACTTTCCAACAGTTGCAGAGCTCTGTTCCTCGTCTATATCTATCAACATTTCCTCCAGCACTTGATGTTTGAAATCATTTAGAATATTTCATTTTATGCTGATATTTAAAAAGAACGCCATGGTGGTTTGGCACACAAGATAACATCCCGAGTTTCCAGCGATCATTGGTGATGACGATTGGCAGAATGAATATACGCTGTCTTCGTGAACACATGCCATGGTGGCGTGTCGATGTTGACAGAGTCATCAGTGCACGCAATATTATAATCTCCGCTTTGTCTACGTGTACCAGGCTGTCAGCTTCATACAATAATAGGATTTTGAAAATATTGGCAGAATTGTCAGTTTGATTACTAGTCGGAATTTCTACAGTACTATAAACAGGCTGCACTCGTGGAATACGGTCGGGACGTGATCTCAATCTCAGCGCCCTCTACAACATCCTTCGGATGGATGAAGGCGTAAAACCACATTACCCGTTACCCGAATAAGCTGTTAGTTTCATGTCAGCCATTAATTTTCTTTTACTATTGTGGGTTTTTTGTGTGTGTTTTTTACATTTTGTTTACATTTTTATCTTATATTATTTCTAGACATTTAGAACCGTATATATATTATTCTTTGCTTTGTATAAAAATGCTAAAATCAATTCTGTTGCAAATGTCTTTTTGGAGGTGTTTAATTAGATTAACTGGACTATAACATAATAATATAAAAAAGATGGCGTCAGAATGTTTCGTCGATCCGTTTCAAGCATTGTTCACCGACGCCTGTCTGATCTCTGGTATTTTGAAACAATAAACTAACGAGTATGCATCTTCTATTAATATTATACTTCTGTTATATTCGATTTTATTGTTCCTATTGAGACTATTTTTACACGGCGATGTTTGTTATGTCCAGGAGCTGCACTCGAACGCAAATAAGTCATAATACCAATTTCCGAGAACACTCGAACGCAGATCTGTCCAATCATCTCTTCCTGAAACAGGTCGACTGCGCTCCATCTTTGTTTTACTTTACTACGGTCACGTTAGGCTAATTACTACTACAGGGCAGGGGTCATGTTTGAAAGCTTTTAGTGCAGTTTATAAACTTAACACATGTAATAGTACTAACACCAAATTCTATTTGCCTTGACGGTATAGGCTTTATTTCAAATTTTAGATTGAAAGCTTATTAATGAGTGTTCAAAGCATTTCAATTATTGACACATTGGTAATCTTGGTAATGTATGATTTACAAAGACACGAAAATGATTCTGGTACACGCAAAGAGGCCTGTTAATTGTTTAAAATGTAAATCCATTAACAAGAATGAAGTAGAATGGAAGCTCTGCGCGAACTGCTTAGTGTGTTTGTACTAAACAAGAAGATATAGGAACGTGCGATAGCTGGATAAGGTGTATAATGTTTTTACAGACCCCATGAACATAGACAGTGAACAGGTTGGGGAGCCATGTTCCCTGCCTTACATAATACATGTACATAAATAGTAATGTCTGTGGTTGATACATACGGTGTATAATAGCATCGTAGTTTGCTACAAAATTATGTTGAGCATAATGCATACTTTTTAGATTCATACAATATGCAATTAGTTGGAGTCCAGACTATATTCTTCAAACTTTGGTCTAGTCTCTAACGTGCCAATACAAATGGAGTCTATAAAGGGCTAGTCTATAATATAGACTATAATATTATATACAACTTTAGAGTCTAACGGGCCAGTGCTTAGACAAGCTTAGAAAGCCATTGCCTATAATATAGCTTTATATTATAGAAGGCCAGTGCCTATAGGGCCAGCGCTTATGAAAACATGTAAAATTGTTTTAATTATAGAGATTATTTTTTATTTGACTGTTGACATAAATGTACATACTTTCAATTTATTTATTGCTCGGAAAAAAATACGCTAAAAGACTGTTTTTATTATAAATTTAACGATCCTAATTTACCAAACATAAATGAAGAAACATTTAACGTTAATGTAGGCTCTTAATACCTGACCATCTGTGAAGATCCTACAGCACACTTACATATAGTGGATACACTGAGGTTATTGCTATTTTAGCCACTAATTAGCTGTGGACATTTTCGATAATGTCTTAATTAATCCACATTAGAGAAGTATCTCAATTACATCAAGAAAAGAACAATGCTAAGTTAGAAAAGGACTTGGATGTGCTCTTAGTTCACCATCAACGCATGCTTGACAACGTCTCTTAGTTCACCATCACAGCATGCTTGGTGGAATATTCCAAACATGTCCTTACAGCATGACAACGTCTCTTGTTCTTTTGCGATGTGTACCACTGTTAACAGCAGTGACAAACCTGCGCCAACACAAACAATCAATCTGGGGAACTCTTTAGTGGATACGCACCCGATACCACTGTGGCTCCGAGCATTGGTCGTGATTGGCGTGACAACGTTTATCATCCTGTCAAACATCACCAACATACTTGTTCTAAGACGTATTGAAGGAATACCCCGCATAGCCAAGGTGTGTCTTGTCAACCTCGGCGTGGCGGATCTTGCTGTTGGAGTCATCACTTGTCTCCTCTCTGTTCTGCCAGTGTTTCTAGAAAGATGGCCGTATGGTGACGCCGTGTGCCAGGTGTCTGGGGTTGTCCACGGAGCATGTGCTACTGTGTCTATATGGACTCTGGCCATCATCAGCCTGGACCGATACATAGCTCTTGTAAAACCATTTCAATATCCAGTGTTGATGTCTTTGGGAAGAGTGTACGTTGTCATTTCTGTTACATGGATTTTAGCCATCGTTATATCTGTAGCACCAATAGCAACAAAGACTGGACTGGATTATTACCAATACAACAGGGCGGAAATGCTGTGTGGGATGTACTGGGAATATCCGATGTTTTGTATCATCACTGCGAGCGTAGTGCATGTAGCGTCGGCCGCTATCATTGTCATCTGTACCGTGAGAATAGCACTTTCAATCTGCAAAGTGAATAAAATACTAAACTCATCTGGAGAAGAACCTAAGCCAGCGATAAAGCGACAACGAGAATTCAAGGCTGTGATGACTCTGGTGATGACAGCTCTGACGTTCTTCCTCTTCTGGGGAGCCTATGTGATCAGTGCTGTCCTGCGTTCGTTCGACCAAACAATACGAATACCACCACAAGCCGAGTTTGCCTTTGTATGGATGGCCAATAGTAATAGTTTTATTAATGTCCTCATCTACTCCTATCTGTACAAGACTTTCAGAAATAAAATCAGATTGATGTTTATATGTCTATTTCCACTGTGTAGATATTGTGTAACTATAGAAACTCCATCGAACCAGTCCGGTCAAGAGTTGCAAGCTTCGTTTAGATCCGTCAGGCCGGATACCACTGTTCGCTTCTGACTGGTGTATTCTGGGATGTGGAATAAATATTGATGCGCATCCTTAGATTATAGTTTGTATCGCTGGGTGATTAGTGTTGGTGGCTGCGCCAGCGTAAGCCTATTTCAGAATGTGTGACGTTCTAGTGATTAAGTCCTTCTGCTGTTAAAACACTATTCAGAGATACTTGCCAAAAGTATATGTTTCGTAAGTTTGCTTCGCGGTATAATTATCTCCCTTGAAGCCTGGGTATATTAAATTTGTATATTCAATATATAATCCTAACAAGTTATTAGCTACCATTTGTTGGTAAAGACTTGATTACAATATGTTTGTAAAATTGTGGTCTTCATGTCATAATCTGCTTAAAGAATAACTCATTTATGGTCTAATAAGGGCCTGTTGAATATATTTGTGTTAGCATGTTCTTGTTTGTGTAGAGGTCTGGGGCCTGTTCCACAAATAATTTACGACTAGTTGTGGACGTAAACGTAAATATGTGACAAAAAGTATTTCCCAAAATATAATTAAACATACTTGT
>JAULBR010099289.1:0-11364 GCA_032355825.1 Melanodrymia aurantiaca
TATTATGTACAATGTATACATGTTACGTATTATGTACAATGTATACATGTTACGTATTATGTACAATGTATACATGTTACGTATTATGTACAATGTATACATGTTACGTATTATGTACAATGTATACATGTGTCTATATGTGTGTGTGTGTGTGTGTGCGTGCGTGTGTGTGCGTGCGTGCGTGCGTGCGTATATATAACCAATAATGAGAACACAGAATGATTTATGTTGTTTAATATTATGAACGTGATATACATAATTATACAAGCAAATTATGCAATGAACACTAACATTTCTGTATACATGAATAATGAGAATAACACACTGGCCAAATATTAACTTGTAAATAATTAATTTTTTATAGTTTAAAACCGGTAAATAAGATAAGTTGTTATAACAAGTAAAATATGGTAAAAATTAATAACATGAAAATAGTAAACATAGATATCCTCTTAGTAATAATACACAGACAACTACATTTATATTGCAAGACGACTCAAACAAAAAACAAAGCAATACTTCCGAGAACAACATGGCAAGAATTCGGAGACCAAATAATTATAGTTTGCTTGTTTAACGACACCACTGGAACACATTCATTATTAATCAGCGATTATTGGATGTCAAATGCACGGTCATATTGACACTTGGTCACTGAAGAAACCAGCTGCCGCCACATAGACTACTCTTCTTCGAATATCAGCAGGTGGTCTTTTATGTGTTCCCACAGACATGATAGTATACCATATACCATTGAATGTGATGGACCCGTCGTGGATCACTGGTTGGAACGGGGAATAACACAACGGGTGCACTGAGGAGGATTGATCCGTTGACTTAGCGAACCTCTGCCCTAGCTCTGAGCTCCCGGGGAAACAAGCGAATAGCATGCCGCCATTAATACACAGGCAAGTTGAGGCAACCGTATTATATAATTAGGCAATATGAGTATTAAACTCAGTTTAATTTTAAGCTGGTTTCTATACACAACAACAGGCTCGATATACTGTATATACATGTAGGGTAGGGTTTCCGGAAACAGGAGCCGCAGAACAAGAGGTGGGGGCGGGGGGGGGGGGGGCGGGAGTTCGATGCCCTGCCTCAGGTTTGTGATTTCTTTTTACCAAACTGTGGGTTTTTACCATATCATTTTAAAATTATCACATGCAGGGCCCTCACCTCACCACGTTTTACTTATTTCTTATTTCCTTTGTCTGGCAATTATAATAACATACTATGATATATAAACATGGAGTGGAATATATACCGTAACAAAGGTTTTGATGAGTTTATTAAACGTCCATTTCAAACTCGCATGAAAAATACACTTGTATTTATACTCGTGTGTATAAAGCTAGTATACATTATTCACTCCATACGATAAACATTTCTGAGACATAGGGCCAAAGGGGCACGTGCCCCACCCCTCAGATTTTCTGGGGGAAAAACGTTTTCGTAAGAATATAATTTTCACTTAACACATGTTCTCGCCCTTACACATTTTATCATCTTCCTGGAATATTATATTTTAATTGAGACATACACATATACACTCTAGTTATTGATCAATGTTACATTATTTGATTCAGCAACTGAGACCCACAGTCACTATTACTAAGAACCATGTGCTTCTAGTACGTAACTTAGAGAGTAATGTGGCTCGTAGACTTCCTTGGGGTGACAAATGGACGCACCAATACTTCTTCCAGGATTCAGTGCCATCCATTCAGTAGAAACAAGATGGTTAAATAATGAAGCATACCACACATATGGCACCCACGAAATGAAAAGAAGAAATTAGGTATCATATTGTTTTGTAATTTATAGATGTCCATAAAATATAGAGTATCAACAAGAATTGCTGCATAATACGTTTAAAAACCACATTGTAATGGCCATAACGAAATACTAATATTAACCTGCATACATACACTTAACATGGTGATACAATGTTATTGGTCTGACTATATTGTTAAACAAGTAAACCTCATCTAAAGACCATCAGGTCTACGACCACTCTACTATAAAGACCACTATTTTAAACAGGAATTTGTCCTTATTATTGGTTATTAACCAAGTAATAGGACCACCCGATTATTAAGAACAACAGTGTTTAGATCCACATGTGGTCGTAATAGCAGTGTTCACTCTATTCACCGTAATTATTTGAACTTGGTTATACATTGTAATATGCATAGCACTTCACTGTTATGACTATAAATACCATCCATTCAATGTTTATGATTAAAGGTATATGGTTGTAGACATTCCTACTTCTAAGAAACATCATCATCAGAAGTATACATGTATGATATCATGAAAAACAACTAGGATGGATCACTGTGTTAAGAGTTTACAACACTCCTTTAAAGGGGATGATCATTGTTGCCAAAAAGGGTGTCTCCTGCCAAAAATGTTCATCGATTTTTATGTCGTAATATATACTGTGTACCTTAAGCTAGAAGCACAACATATTACAATATAATGGATGTTAGTTAGTAGTACAAAATTAAGAAAATGGCTGACATTATCATTCTTAGAATTCAACCCATAAAACACATTTTTCTCCAACTGTGTTGTCCACCATATTCAACCTGTGACGTAGTTTGTTGTGTAAATTTATCGAATGAGTTGGTTTTAGACTAATTTTGATGAAAGCTCAGGTTCACATATGACATTTTTAATCTTGATGATTTTTTGTTAATTTGGTATAACTTTGTGGGAAAAAAAGTTAAAACACATGTAAAACTAGCGAAATCAGCCTGTCAACTATGACCATCGCCCTTTAAATAGAGGTCACGGAGATCATGGTTGTTACACTTCTTCACAACCAGGCTACGTCATCAGAAGTGTGTTGTCTCGAACCTCTCACTATTTTCTGCAATCTGCTCCCAATTATCCCCGCCTTCGATCAGCTTCTCGATCTCCGACTTGAGACTGTCGTCAGGGGAGATAACTTCAATGTTGAACAGGATCCTTTTAGCTCGGGCCCAGCTAAATGAGTTGTCAAAACACAGGTTGTCTGAACAAAAATAACAAAGAAAACACAAAATGATACTACAATAATAATAATAATAGATTTGTTAATATCCTATAACTTACCCATAATATATATGTCATACACCTACATGTATTAATTAGATTTTTTTTTAAATGTGTAATAAAGGTATCAGTTTACAAGTCAAGAAATCTGTACAGTAACACTTGTGCATAACATTTTAATATCCCCATGTGTGTGAAGCAGCGAACCGTTCGCTGTAACATTGTTAGTCAGCTAGGCAAACAGATCTGAGGCGTAAACGGTAAAACAAAAATGGCGGCTAATTTGTTCAACATAGAAGTTTTAATACAAACGGAATGAAAATGATGACCGTGTAGTCCACAGAATAATATACCGCATCGTGAGTCTTAGACAAGGTAAATAACAAAATTATTAAATATATATTATTATGAAACTAAATGAATAGTAATTCCACACAATTATACGTTATTGTTTGTTTTTCGAAAAATGTTATGTTTATTAGGGACTGACGCCATCCTGTACAATCTTGTTACTCTTCTGCCCGAACAATATTATACGCTCAAGTTCGCTGTTCACCGTTGGCGTTCGTTAACAAACGCGAACAGCGAACGTTCGCCGAACATGAACGCAACACAGATTTATTTAGGGTGGAAGCACTAACCAGTTATTAACAACCTTACGTTCAATAGGGAGAGCGTTCTGCTACCGAGACACGACGTTTTGACACCGATGTTTCATCTAACATTAAATAAATGTGCTGTGATAGTGTGGGGGGGGGGGGGAGGGGGTCGTAGGATTCGTCCCGCCCCCACCCTTACCGGTGATATTTTTGTTTGTTTTCAATATTAAATATTTCAATATTCCAGCAACTCAGGAGCTTCACGCCCTCGTAGGCCTATAGCCTAAATGACCCGCCTCCCAACCCCGACCCTCTCAAAATGCTGACTACGGGACTGCATGAGTATCGGTACCAGTCACATACATGTAGGTTCAGAGCGCTCGCGCTATTGAATATAAGGCTGATACTTACAAGTGCCGGTCTCGTCACACAGCAGACTTCCGTCTTGTGGAACCATGTGACTGTTCACTCTCTCCATGGCCACAATAGGCACGTTCTTGTCGTTCTTCACAAGGAATATTCCAAAGCCTACATCATATTCATCAGTTTTAAACTCCCATCTGCAATATAACAAAACAATTATTTATGTATAATTATATAAGACTGTATGACTCCTGTAATCTTGAAGCATGTGTGAATATCTATTTGTCCACGACTGGTCTATCCTGTTTGTGGGAAAGTGCACATAAAAGATTACTTGCCGTCATTCGAAGAGTATAGCATATGTGGTGGCAGCGGGTTTTCCTGTGATATAACCGTGTGCTTGACATCCAATAACCGGTGATTAATAAGCAATGTGTTCCGATGGTGTCGTTAAACAAACAAACTTTATCTTTGTTATATACATGTATTTATCCTCTGAAGCCATATAGTCATATACCGGCTGGTGCCTTGAGTGAAATATACATGTCTGTCTGCCTGTCTGTCTGTTTGTTTGTCTTTCTGTCTGTGTCTTTCGTTTGTCATATACCTGATAATACTTCCTGGTTTTTCCACGATATATGGGAGCATCAGCTTGTCGGCGCGACCAATTTGTTTACTTTCCATGTGCTCCGTACTTTGTTTTTCTCCGAGGTAGTAACTTTGGGGAACTTCTCCACCCTGGACAATCTAGCAAGGAAACCACAAAAACATCGATTAAATGAACAGATAACTACAAGTGTAGTCAAAATTCTATCTTTACACAATACAAAGTCCATGTATGCAGATTCTGAATAATGCCAGATTCATTTTCATTTGTTGTGGATAGAGCATGAGGATTCAAAATTATTATCGATATATATTTATGTAAATATCATGTAAATTCAAAAAAGGTTTGCTTAATATGAACACATTTGGACATCAATGAACATTTTTGGTAAATGATTTAAACAAATAATAGGATATCTACGCTTTTTGAGTGAAGAGGGGACATATTTCACGAGTAAGGACGAATCATACATGTGTTTACGAGGATAGCCTACACAACGGCCTTTGACAGACGAATCGCGGATCACTGGTTGGAACGGGAAATAACCCAACGGGGCCGCTGAGGAAGATCGATCCTTAGACCGATCGAGCCGCAGGCGGATACTTTACCACTGGATTACGCCTCGCTCCCTCTTGGTACCATACCATTCACATGTTATGTCTTGAACAGGCAAGCCAATCCTTAGGACACCATTGGATATTGGTGCACAAACTCATTTTGCCAAGCCAAAAAAACAATTTACATACTGGTTTGACACAATAGATTTATTGTATTTCAATTACTTTTTCAAAATATGGTTGGCAGAAACTATGTTTACCTTGGTGATGCAACGCGGATTACCATCTGGGTCAGTTAGTTTACCTCCGAGGTAGGCCGGCAGATTGTCCTCATCAATGTACTTGAGTAGTGTCTGTGTGAAGTTACCTGCAATATGAGATCGCAATATAATAGTTCTGTAATTTATGTACGAGAGAGTGACATGCACAGATGCGTATGTTATGGCAACTAATCCTGGACATGTTGAAAACAGAAATAAAGCACGGAGACTCACCTGTCATGGATAGAACTATCTGGCGAAGTCAGAGGTTGTGCCCATGACATGTGTGCTTAAACAGTTTTCTGATGGAAGCACACCAAAAATGACCCAACCCAACCCTTGAGACTCAGTTGATTATTCAACAAACGCAACTTATTACTATCAATAATAATGGTATTTTCTGGTCATTGAGATTATGATCTTTATAGAGGGTGGTCTTAGAACCAATGTGATCTTTAGATGAAGTTTCATTACATAGCAAAACACTTCAGGTCTGTTTAATCCACACACGCATCGACGTATTTCAACCTGTATATAAAGACCACCACAAAAACACTTTTTGTAACATCAGTCAGTCAGTCAGGATAAGGTTTTGTTAAGGATGCCCCTATCTATTTAAGGTTCATGAACCACTCCCCACGGGCACCGACCGTCATCAAAGGTCGGGACCCAATGTCGAGTCTGTACCCTTGGTGGTCTTTATATACAGATTTGACTAGTATAATACTATAATATTATATACATTTTGATGAAACTACAAATGTGCATGTTAACGTGAATATCATTTACATAATTATATACACTATCTGATCGCTAGCTAAGCACACGGCATGGAATTGATTATCTTTGGGTTAACAGTCACGACACGCTGTCTCTTCCTGTCAAACGAGAAATACAAGCAGAATCTAGTTTGGACAGCATGGGAATATTCCACTGGAAGAACATTAATTGGATCTGAATTTCAAACTCACTTATTAACAGAGAGGCTTAGTGTCTCTTTGCGACTACAGCTCTTGTCAGAATAGCCGATGTGGCTGAGAAACTGAATTGACATTTTACAGCTCTTGTCAGAATAGCCGATGTGGCTAAGAAACTGAATTGACATTTTACAGCTCTTGTCAGAATAGCCGATGTGGCTAAGAAACTGAATTGACATTTTTACAGCTCTTGTCAGAATACCCGATGTGGCTAAGAAACTGAATTGACATTTTACATTGCAACCTATATGATCTTTTTTTGTTAATAATTACACTGAAATTCTTTAAATTACACTTGCCTCCTAAAACATGGATTTTGTTTTTCGTGTCCTCGCTAATAAGCGGCCGACTTATCTTGTACAGGATTGGGAAAATTCTGGGAGCTGCAAGAGAAAATCAATAATACTGGCATTCACTATTATACAGTATAGTGGTGATCAATGCATGTGGCCCAAACATTTCAGTTCCGTTGCTAAATATGGTGTCAACATCGTGTATGTATTCAGTGCTAAATCGCCGCAAAACCAATTTTGGCAGCATCACATTAAAACCTAGTCCGAGAAAACTTTGACTGAAAAGGATGTCCGCGTTTAATCTACAATGCAATTTGAAAAAACAACTATGACTATTTTAAAAGGAAAATACCCAGTCAACAGAAGACATCTTAACGTTGACTACCGTGAATAAACAAAATGACGAAATTCCCCTTTTCCTGTCTAACGCATTATTTGTTCCCAATTTTCCAAAAAGTGACCCTAGAAAAATGGTCTAGATTATACCCTGGATGTAGATGGACATTTTGCTGGCTGGATGACCCCACCGTATTGTAGGCAAAACATTATGATTATAGTTTGTTACATAGAGTGCTCTTTGACGATACGAGGATCGTCCAGCCAGCAGAATGTCCATCTAGAACCTTGTCAGTCAGACTTTTCTCAGACTAATTAAAACCGTATGGGTAATACATAGAATGTTCAACTAAGCTATTGTCTATTGTTATAAACCTACCATTAACAACAAATAGTTTCTTCAGCATTTCGGGATAATTGTCTTCTAGTATTGACACTAAATGGAGATACATGTGAATCCCTGAAAAAGTTAAGGAAATGTAAGTTTTTGTGCATAGATAAAATATATTTATGACAAACTACAAACATGTGTTGCAGTGATAGTATATAATTATAATTATTATAATAATCTTTATCTATATTTCACAATCTGAAAATAAAGGAGTCCTTCAAATAGTATTCTATAAATTAAAAAAACCCACTTATGTATAGTTGGAATTCGAACCTAATGCACCGATCCAATGGCCTATGACAGTACAACACTATAGCCGCTAGGCCAAACCAGCCCTTCGTTCAATATCGCGGGCTTTCTGCTACTGATACAAACACCGGTGTCAAAACGTTTTGTGTCGGTAGCAGAACGCCCGCGCTATTGAACGAAGGATTGTTGTTCCTTTAAAAGAACGCCAGTTTAGCCGTGTCTATCGTGTGTACTGTTAAGTACTCTGTTCTAACTCAATGTCAAATACTCTTAGTATTATTAGCAATTTTTCAATTGCAACTCTGCTTAATATGGTGCACTCGGGGACTTAACTTCATCAGCAGGAACACCGACACAAACAAATATACATCAAACGAAACAGAACATTTTAGCCGACACTCCCCGACACACGCACACACACACACACACACACACACATACACACACGTACGCACATACGCATGCAGGCACGCGGGCAGGCACGCACGCAAGCAAGCACGCACGCACACACACACACACACACACCTTCCCCCGGTGACTTTTCCTAATTTTTTAGTTCTTTCTTTTTCAATATTCGTCAAAGCAGAATGAGCCTAAATCTTCGTGCCCCACCTTAAGCTTATACGACACCCCCACCCCCAATCCCCGCCCTCTCAAAATCCTGGTTACGGGTCTGAATTTTACTTGAAATGTATGTACCTGGTCGCCATAGCACTTTGCTGGTCACGCCCTGCATGTCAAATATCACCGTCAGCCCATCTACACGCCTGCCAAGCTGCATGGTAACAATAGACAATATATATGTGAATAATTATATCAAGAATGCATTGTTAAAATGTATATAGGCAATCACAATCAATCAATTCCTGTATCATTTCAAGTAAACGATGACTGTATCATGATGATTAAAACTGCACGATTGTCAATACGGTTCAAATCTTAAAGACACAATGGCCATTTTTTTAGACGAATGTCAAAGCGATTGCGCATCCAGGATAGACGTACTTGAACTTCAAGTTGATATAAGCATGTAAATAAGTGATAACTAACTGACTAACTAACTAACTAACTAACTAACTAACGAAAGGATGTTTCCTGCTAACGTCTGGTAATGACCAACCTTCTCACTCTGTTCCTGCCAGTCTACAACATGTCTCTCCAGGATAGACGTACTTGAACATCAATTGTACATACTCATGTAACCAAGTTATAACTAACTAACGAAATGATGTTATATATTAACGTTTAGTAATGACCAACCTTCTCAGTCTGTTCCTGTCAGTCTAGTACATGTCTCTCCAGGATAGACGTACTTGAACATCAATTGTACATACGCATGTAACCAAGTTATAACTAACTAACGAAAGGATGTTCTTTATTGACGTTCAGTAATGACCAACCTTCTCGCTCAGGATAGACGTACTTGAACATCAATTGTACTTACGCATGTAACCAAGTTATAACTAACTAACGAAAGGATGTTATATATCGCTCTGTTCCTGCCAGTCTACTACATGTCTCTCCAGGATAGACGTACTTGAACATCAATTGGATATAGGCATGTAAATACGTTATAACTAACTAACTAACGAAATGATGTTTCTTATTAACGTCTGGTACTGACCAACCTTCTGAGTCTGTTCCTGCATATCCAGGATAGACGTACTTGAACCTCAATTGGATATAAGCATGTAAATAAGTTATAACTACATTGTAACTAACGAAAGGATGTTCTTTATTGACGTTCAGTAATGACCAACCTTCTCACTTTGTTCCTGCCAGTCTACTACATGTCTCTCACACTGCAGCAGCTTCATCTTCTCCAGGTCGATCTTCTTTGCCGAGTACATCAGTCCTTTCATGTCCAGGTGTCCGTACAGCTCCACACGGAGAGGCGATCCGTCCCTATCATGACTACACGTGCCGCCCGTCACGTACTTGAGGAGGACCTGTAAGCGGTAGTTTACTATTTAACAGTCTATTAATAAGCCACTCGTGTTTTATTTAAATACATTTTACAGAGTTTCTTGCTTAGAACTCCATCCATCCTCCACCACCCATTAAAATATTTAATAGAATTTAAATACATTTTCGGTTAATAATTATGACTGCTTTAATATATTTTAATATTAACACGTACTTATATGTTCTTGATTAGAACTGCATCCATCCTCCACCACCCATTAAAATATTTTAGAGAATTTAAATACATTTTCGGCTAATATGACTGTTTTAATACATTTTAATATTAACACGTACTTATAATTTTATGTTCTTGCTTAGAACTCCATCCATCCTCCACCACCCATTAAATATATTTTATAGAATTTAAATATGTTTTCGGCTAATATGACTGTTTTAATACAGTTTAATATTAACACGTACTTATATGTTCTTGCTTAGAACTCCATCCATCCTCCACCACAGATTAAAATATATTTATAGAATTTAAATACATTTTCGGCTAATATGACTGCTTTAATACAGTTTAATATTAACACGTACTTATATGTTCTTGCTTAGAACTCCATCCATCCTCCACCACCCGTTAAATATATTTTATAGAATTTAAATACATTTTCGGCTAATATGACTGTTTTAATACATTTTAATATTAACACGTACTTATATGTTCTTGCTTAAAACACCACCACCCCAACCCCATTAAAATATTTTACAGAGTTTAATATGGATGCCACCATACATGTACTTGCACTTGTAATGATATTTTAAATAAGTTTTCGGCTAATATGACTGCTTTAATACATTTTAAATTTAACAGGTACAAACACGTTCTTGCTTAGAACTCCACCCCACCCCCACTCCACGCCTGGCTACTCCCCTGGTACACATACATAGCATATACTCTCTAGACAATGTGTAGTAGGATAATCATATTTCTAGTTCAGCTTCACTACAGTGTACGTACCTCTGGTGGCTGGTATTCATGAAGAATCTTATCAACATGCATTTTTTCCCGGAATTCCATGCTCTACCAAACACAAAGAAAACATTAAAGTCATTTCACGTATAGTATGTTTGGACATTAGATCATTCCTTGTGCAATGTGGCAAAACATCAATCATTATTTAAAACCATTTTCAAATTATAAGTTTAAAATATATAACAAGTTATATTTGATGGTTTTTGTATGATGTATATATATATATCACTATATTAATTAGAACCTAACATTCGTTGTCATTTCTTTTGATCTATTATTAAATTGTAATTGCAGGTTATGTCCAAGTGACCTTTGCTTTGGGAATGTGTTTATAAAGTCTGGCCAATCAAAATTCACTGTCCATAACAGGATGTATGTTAGTACACTTACTGTACGAAACATTTGTTCTGCCTTTGGTACATCAAACTGACGGGCTGAAACGAGTAATATAATATAAAAGGTAAGTTTATATATACATATATATTTGATGCATATTCATCTGATATCACCACAGCATTGTGAAATACAGTCGAACCTGCTTGAGCAGCCACCTGTATTAAACAGCCACCTGTCTTAAAGGGTCACCATAATTTTCTCCCAAATCATCGGCCTCCGTGGTGCAGTGGTTAACGCTACGGACTTCAGGCTGGTAGGTACTGGGTTCAAGTTCCATTCGGGGCATATGGGATTTTTAATCTCAGTACCGACTCCAAACCAGAGTGAGTGCTCCGCAAGGCTCAATAGGT
>JAULBR010099300.1:0-11364 GCA_032355825.1 Melanodrymia aurantiaca
GGTTATTGGACGTCAGACACATGGTTATATTGACACATGTTCACAGAGGAAACCCGCTGTCGCCGCTTCATGGGCTAGTCTTACCGAAAAACAGCAAGGGGTCTTTTATGTGCACTATCCCATAGACAGAATACAACACGTAATTTGATAAACCAGACGTGTTTCATTGGTTGGAATGGAAAATAGCCCATAAAAATGTTTTCGCTGTGGAGGATCGATCTCTAGACCCATCCCACCACAGGCAGACATTCTACCTCTGAGCTATGTTCCACTCCTCTGTTTTCAGTACTAGACAATCTTTTTAATTTGAATACTACATAATTGACACACAATGTCTGATGATTAATTAATCAAACACCTTCAATAAGTTATCTTTCAAAGTTTTTAGAGTCCATATTTATTGATGAATGTATTCACATATAGTGAAACCTGTTGAACAGCCATCAAAGTAATAATAAAAAGTGGTCATATATTAGACAGAGATAAATGAATTCTGTTGTGTAGTGGTTAGACCACTGGGATCAAGAGCGGTAGGTGGTGATCAGATTTTTAATTGCACTAGCGAGTGCTTCACAAGTCTCAATGGGTAAGTGTACCCTGAACAGTGTCCCCCCTACTGGTACAAAAAGGCCATGGGAAGTAGTCCTGTGTGGGAAAGTATATAACAGATCCCTCGTTACCGGCCTCCGTGGTGTAGTGGTTAATGCCACGGACTTACAGGCTGGTAGGAACAGTGTTCGAATCCCGCAGGTGGATCTCACTTTTCGACTCCAACTCAGAGAGTGCTCCGCCAGGCTCAATGGGTAGGCGTAATACCACATACTGACCAGTGTCCACAACTGGTTTAACAAAGGCCGTGGTATGTGTTAACCTGTCTATGGGAAAGTGCATATGAAAGATCCCTTGCTACTTATCAATTTGGAGTAACGGATTTCCTCTCATACTAACACTAACTTCTGTCGGCAGCTGGATTGTGACCGACAGACGAGCTTGAACCTTAATTGGATATAAGCACGTAAATAAGTTATAACTAACTAACCTATCAAATATGAGTAGTGGGCAACTCTTGTCCTTGACCGGCAGCTGGACTGTCCAGGATATAAGTGCTAGGATCTCAAGTATGTAAACAAGTCGCAAGTGGATATATTGACAAACATATCGGTTAATCATTGGGTATTAAACATACTGCAGTGTATACAGTACTTAACAACAACTAAGTACAGTTATAATGGAACAATATGCATTCAGTTGACATGACACTTCACTGATTACACTTGAAACAGCAGTGGACATGTCAAACATGGAGCTAAGAATTAAAAATAATTATAGTCATTTGAACTTGATCATGCATACCCACTGAACGGCCCATTGTGTCCCAGGGGTGGGTTTAATGGAGAGGTTATAAGGTCACTTGCAACTGCCTTAGCTATGACATGACACTACGATCACATAAATAACAATATTTGAGGACAATAAAGCAGTCACAGCGGTCAATTCAAGTATCGTAGCAGCAAAACGTCGCCGCTGTAATTTGTATTGATACACACGACTGTTGCAGTGCAATCGTTAGGACGATGTTAAGCAACGCTCATTAAACCCGCCCCTGGCCTTCTGGACGGTGTGAGGTTATAATCACACTGGGAAACGTTTGTCAGTGCTAAATAGTACAAGTACTGCATTGCACATTTAACAACAAACAATTTAATATTTTTATTGTTTATTTTATATATATAATATATACATACACAATGTACATCTTTTTCTCTTCTGAGAATTGAATATTTTTAATACAGTCACAAAAGTCTCAAAACTAAATCCTTATTGTGCAATTACTTTTGAAACATAATCTGTCTGCAATGTTTATAATCATAACACATATTATTGTTAATAAATCACAATTGCAAATAACAACAAACATACTGTATAACAAAATATGTACATTCTCTCACAAACTGTTATTAAAATACAATAACACAACTACTAATGTAATTCTACACGAAATACATACATCCTTGTCTATACCTTGTTGGGATGTGTATGATGTTTTAGTAGATCTGTATTTAGTTGAGGTCAACAGGTAAAACGGTCCCTTTATGTAGAGGATGCATAATGTAAACCCAACGATCTTCTAAAAATATATATATATTTTTGTTATTTTAAGGATTACCTTTCTGAAATAAAATGCACCACATAAACCCTCCTACAGAGAATTATATATTATATGAATACCTAATATGAGTCCAAGAATGTCTATATGTAGATGGACGTAGTGTTGACTAAACGACTAAAGGGTCATTCATCCAACACGATGTCAATCAACAGAGAAACTTGGGGTAAAGGCTACCAGTAATTAATTTATAAATAGAAAAGAATGGTAGTTTTACCATGGCAAAATCAAATTTTTATTAAAGTTAAAACATCTATCTTTTTATCATAATATTGACATTATCTTTGTTATTCTCTCTAAATGCTGACACAAACAATAGAGATTTACAAAAACAACCCTACACAACGAAACAACCTACAATCATAAACCCACAGTAATATTACACCATAATACAGTATTTATTCTAATTTCAATCCTACTTCTCCATACAAATTCAGGATCCAGTTTGTGTATTAAAACATGTTTGCCATATATGAAAAAACAAATAAATTTGGACAAAAACAGCTTTTGACGTTCCACTCGTTGATCACTGGTTGGAATGGGAAATAACTCAATTGGTCCACTTCGAGAATATTTCTCAACCTCACGTGTCTCATGTGTATGCTATAGTGTTAAGTAACACCAAATTAATGCTGACACAAATGTAATTTCAACTCGAAACTTTCGACTTTAATCAGTAGCAAAAATAAATCAATAATGCAGAGTTCTGCTGGGACCAACTGATGACTTAGATGCAGATAATTTCAACTCATGGAAGTTTGACACCATCAGGCTAAACTATAAAAATTGCTATCACTATAAACATTCACAACTCCATAGGCCAAATACAGTAAATGATTTAAATTATGACAAAATGAATCACACTGAGTGCAATAAATACTTTTAATCTCAATAAAGGTTTGTGTATTGTCATATTCCTAATTTTATGGAAGCACATCTGTTGACAATTAATAAATAATCGTCAGCTGTAGCCAGTGAATTTCAGTAATTGAACCTTAATTGTAAATAGCCTTGTAAATGTAGACCTACTACGATAACAATCGGCGAAAAATATTTTAGGTTTCGAAATGTTATTACATTGGTCCTACATCTCATTAAATTAAATGCATAGAAAATTCAATTTAAACTAATTTTTTATAATTACTAGTTTTTTCTCATCAAGTTTACAGCTGAAAATGAAATGTATGAAGCAATACAGTGAATGTTAAGAATGCTATAAACAAATGTATATATATCAAATTATTTACATTTGATTCAGAAATTAGAATCAATACTGTAGATGGTTTACATTATCTCACGCATTAATCAAACCCCAGACAAAAAACCGAACAGCTTGTTTAGTAGATAAATACTAAAATCTGGATTATACTTAAAGAATAATTTCGGGAAGAAAAAACACAGAACGAAAATCTAAAAACGGCATTGTTACCTAAGCAACACAATCACAACACTTATTAGAAATAAGACAAATTAGTGCAAAATTACGTGATTTTTCAAAAGCATAACATGTGAATTAGTACCAGAATTATACATCTAACTAACCAATTGAAATAAATATATACAAAATCAAAGAACATATCTATACATATGAATGCACAGATTATCTTTGGAAATATTGTTCACAGCAATGTGGAGAATATTCACATCGTGAAATGTAATTACAAACATACTGTTTTGATCCTGTTTTACTGGCAGCGCTATCTTTACGCATGTTAAATCATATAACAAAACAAAAATTGACCCAATGATGAAATGGTCTTTACGGTAATGCCCATAAAAAGTCAACTATAATAATTATCACCATGGATACACAAAAAAAACAATATAAATATATCTCACATAAATACATTTCATGGTAAAATAAATCTTTTTGCATTGCCTTGTGCATCATAAAATACAATAACATGACAAAAGTGTTTCATATTTCAACATTTTCTACATTCGACTGGTGTTATATTCAATGTTGCAAACATAATTTTAAAATATAATCGTATATTCATTAACATGGACTTCATAAATAGTACAAACAGATAGATATACACTGTACATGTAGCCTGTTTAGAATATCATTTGGACAAAAATCAAACGAAAATAATTAAACAAAAGCTTCAATGGCAGTTTTTAAAATAGCAACCGAATCAAAATGTCACAGTAGACGTTTGCACCTGTTTAAATTTAAGATCATAGATGGTACTGTACCACATGTATGTTATAGAGTATGTATAAATTAGCAAGAATATTCCGATCATATTTGGTAAAAATAAAAATACACTTTTCACTTTGGTAAATTATTTTTGCACCACAAAATCAACACCATAATTATAATGGAAAATGATTAACACAAAGAATATGTCAGGTCATTGTAAGTATAACAAAAACTGCAAAATTCTGGCATCTCTCCCCAGTCCTACGATTACATTGATACAAATCATAATTATTACATGTACATCTAAATCTGTAATCCAATCAAATTACACTAATGTAGCCTACTTTAAAGGAAATGCTTTTCTTAAGTGTTATTGGTTGGGCGAGACCAAACATTGTCATTGGACGCCATGTTTACATGTTTACATGTTTATTGCTCAAAACATGGAATATGACTTTACACGTTTACTTTTAACATCTGCACTTGCTGAGGCTATACGATTTTAATACATGTTCTTCATAATTATGAAATTGTCTGACAAAACTGAAGCTGATTTAGGCTACAATTGCAAAAATATTGATCTATAACATGTCATAATTGAAGTAATTTGATTGCAATATATATTTGTATGTATAATAACAACATTTATCGATTGACCTCGATAAGATCGTGGTATGTTGACAAATCAATATTAAAGCTAATCTCTCGAGAAAACACTAAAAGATATTGCAAACGATATCTCGCGTAAAAGCCATTAATGGATAATAAATAATTATATGTATATTATGTACTACATATACCGTACTTTATTATTATAGCATGTACTGATATTATTGTTAAAAATAGTTTTCATTATTTTTTGTACCTACATGTACCTTGGAGAAAAGAAAAATCCAAGAGATGCCAGATTTGCAGTAACGATCCATAATACCATCATGGTAATACATGTATTAACAATGATTAGCTATTTACAAATACACTAGCACACAAATGCATTAAGGTTTCATACTGCACATCATGAAAAAAAAAACCTGGTTCAGTGAGCTGAAGCTAATTACCCTGATTATATCTGTGATGTTACCAATCCAGAACATGTCTGTGATGTTACCAGTCCAGAACATGTCTGTGATGTTACCAGTCCAGAACATGTCTGTGATGTTACTAGTCCTGAACATGTAGGACGTGAATTTCATCACTGAATGCCTGCTACTATACTATTAAGTACAATAACCCTAAACAAAAATCCCTTCCCATCCCTGTCATGGAATCAAATAATTCAAGGGTGTACTAAATTAAAATAAAATATTGGCAAGTTATAAAAAGCTAAATTAACCAAATCCAATTGACCAGCATGCCAAAACAGAAAATGCTTTAAAAATCATACAAGTAAAATGCAGAATTCCATATAAATTTGAAAAAGTTTCGTCTAAATACGTTGTATATGTTATGAATAATTACAGAAATTCAACATTTTTAAATGTAGTTAAAAATTATGGCAAGAAAATAATGAATAAACAAGAACAAATTTAACAATAATTCCTGTAAAATACACAGGATTGTTCAAATCCTTCCAAAACTTATCACACACTAAATAATACAATTTAACGTAAATTATTTACACATGATTATTTGGATTTTTAATTACAAAAAAAAATAAATAAAAAATCACTATTAAATTAATCATTCTAATTAGAACTACATGTATTTTGAAACATTGAAGTTAAAAAAATATTCCATGAAGAAAATTAAACCAACTGAGATAAAGCCACTAGGCCAATTATTATCTACTAGTATTCAATTGCGAAGTGAAATATACTTTTGTCCATTTCTTTGGCTTTTTTATTTAACCGTAGTATGCCTATGAAAGACAGCGGATTTCTGTACACGTTGAAGACAAATGGTTTTAATATACATGTACAAGCATCAAAGTAAATAACACAATCAAATCTTACTCAGCTACAAGGCAAATTTCATACACAATTGCTAAATGTTTTGATTTTTCAAATTGGCAACAAACGTAGCTACATGTACATGTAATTGACTACAACTATTTTACTTACATGCAAGTTACATGTAGTCAATTCCCAATCAGTATCCAGAAAATACACAAAATTCCAGGATGTTGGTAAAAAAATATATCTATAGGCAAAGATAACTCATTTTATTGAGTTGAAAGACTGCGATATTTGTTTAGAGCAGATTAAAGTTTATGAAGGCTTGAGATGAAGTTATAGTTTGCATTACTGGACTAAAATTATTCAAATTGTAGTAGAATCACATTAAAATTTGTAAAGGATTCCTACAGTATGAAGTTTCCATTAGCTTCGTCAAGCAATAATATTCAGGGTTGGAAAAAAGTGACTTTTTAATGGTAGCACAGAGACCACACATCCACATTCTAGTAGGCTAGCAACACACTAGAGAAAATGATGATCAAATATCTACAATTCTACAACTGGCTGAAAAAGTATCAAAAGCTTTATTGATGTATTGATGCATGTTAATGTAGTAGCTCAGGGGCAAAATCTGGTAGTAACTGGATGCTGAGCACTGGATTTATCCAACCCTGAATACTAGTATTACTTCCAATATCACAAATCCTCACCAACATTGGTGTTTTCTGAATACTAAATTAAACTATTCATCAGCATTCAGACAAAACAACAACATACTTAATTAATTATATACAAACACATTCTCCCAACTTGAATATATACATAAACATACACCACGTATACACTATACAGTGGTAATCAACAACATGAATGTGAAAAATAGAACAAAGTAAACAAGGTGTGACATGTACAGTAAGGTCGTTCTAGGTTTTCAACATTTTAACAACGTGCGATGATGGGAGGGAGATTGTTATGTTGGTCAAGTCAGGGTTTCACGGTTTGAAAAAAATGTCGCAAAAAGGTCTAAATTTTTTGGTGGAATAATAATTGTGTTTTAAAATTTGATCCGAACTGTAGAAACCAGTTTTCCTTAATTATTTCCTTTATCTCCACCGACAAATACCTCAAACGCGTTCATGTATCTAACCAATTAAATCTTTAAAAAAAAATAATTCAAAAATCAATATAAAATGTAAACATGCTGAAGAAAAAGAAAACATAATAACATAACAATACATGTATGCAAAGTATACCATAATATAAAAAAATTTACAAGAGAATGTAAAACCTTTTGTTTTTGTTTACAACACAAAATTCCATAAAGATTACATTTTTTGCATTGATGGCATTAAATAGAATGTTTGTGTACATTCAGGTTTGTATACAGTAATTAAATTAACAGACAGTGGCTGCCCATGCACTGAATAAATATGCACCTTTTATGAGGAGTTTTGTAGGGACAGCATGTACTTCTGCATTCCAGTTGAATAACATCCCAGGTATGCAAGCAGTGGTCATAGCATAATAACAAAACAAAAACAACAAATAATTACTGGCAATGAAGCAAAAGAATATAAGTTGATCAAAAAGCAATAAAATAAAGTGTGAGAAAACAGTAATAAATTAGTGAATACATATGACTAGGTACCAGAAATGTTTATGATAAAACACTCTTGGCCAGTAATATATTCCTGTTACATCCAATGACTCACCCGTTATAAGATATTTAGCATTCAATGCATCAAAAATATACATTGTATATTCATGCCCTCAATACTAAAATGTCAATGTCGATCGCTGTTTATGAAACAAAGAAGATGTTATCCTAAACACACAGTAACAAAACACTGAGAATCAGATACAGTATAATAAAAGACAATAACTAGTGCAAATTTCATACTGGGTCTTATGTTAGGAGGAAAAATGAAAATTAATTTTAAAACCTAGTATTTTTCATCCCAATGGGTAAAAACTGTTAGAGAATATTGTTGAATACATAAGACGAAAACCAATTCAACTAAAATCATTTACTGAAAACAAGACTATTTAGCATCTTGGCTGTGAATGAATGAATGATTTGCAGTTTAAAGTCGCTTCAGGATTATTTCACCTATTTGCGAAGTAATACATGTATATACAATGTACATATACACCTACAGTGTGTATTCAATTGTACATGTACATGTAACAAAACAACAAACTTCCCATCCCAAAAGCTTCCACCAACTGCTGGACTAAAATATTTTGAAGTGAAAAACATATTTCCCATCTAATTCTAAAATCAACTCACCTTAAACATATTCCATTTGAAAAAAAAACCCACAGGTAATTTTTCTCCAGTCTAAATAAATAAAGAATCCATATCTTATAAACTTAGTGAAAAAGAAAAAAGTTCTTTTATTACTAGATCGATGTTTAAAAAGAGAATAGTTCTGAGACAACATGTACATGGTGAGTGTTAAAACCTTACAACTTGCACCAAGACATCATGTGGAGTGGACACCAACATTTAAGTCAGTGAGTGACATGTATGACGTTAGCTAATCCATCACTTCCTACATGATAGCATTTAACTATGACAACAGTTCTTATGATTTGCAAATAGATCCATGGTGAGCAACAAACAGCTCTTTGGGAATTATCTACCAGAGCAATTGCTCTGTGTTTAGACAAACAAAGAGTGCAAGTTCTAGGTGTTGTTACATCTCAAACAGTAAGTGACGATGTCATCCGAGCATGTAAAAATCATTCATGTTGGTTTTGATAACAATAACATATTTAATGTGGAAGGGTAAAATAAAAAATCCTTTTAAATTGAGCATTTTCCCCCACCAAACTGAAGAAAAATGTGTACAAGAATTTGCTCATCTTAAATCATAAGAACTGATGACAGCATATATAAATGCAGACATGTGCACCAATATCATGGTACATGTTTCATTCACAGCAGGGGTGGATTGAAGGGGCACAAGCCATTCCTTTAATTAGTACATTACTGATTGTTTCTATCTTAATTTTTTCACTTTGAAAAATGCCACTTATTATTTCATTATTGGCCCCTCACCTATTTTTATACAGTGCCCCATCTATTGACTAATTGTGGATCCACCCCTGCACAGGGCAGAACATGTAGTTAATCCACTTTTAGCAGCTCCTCTATGGGACTGTCTACAACAGACAGGGAGATCCCTAGCTGAGCAGCATAGTAGGTGAACATGATTATCGAATGTGCGCATGGCACGGAAACCAAGTATTTGTCCACAGCGATCGTCAGATCAGACAGCATAAAACAGATGGCACCAGCACAGCTGCATAGCTTCGTCCAAGTCCACAGATCATCGAAGAACTGTACCCTGGCAACAGCCCGCCATGCCATTGTGCATATCAGTGTTATATACAACGCCATCAGGTAGACCATAATCCCGTCGATGGCAGTTTGCAGCTGGTAGAAGACGAGGGACCCGATGAGCAGGAACGTGCCTCCTGCGTATAAATTCAGCGGCTTCCATCCAAAAGCTCGTGCATACTCGATCTGTGCCACGGCAAACATGAGCAATCCAATTTCAAAGTTCATCGACGTATCCTTCCAGACGAGGAAGATATCTCCGAAGCAGGAGAAGACGAGACCAATGAGAACGCGGCGTGAGTAGCGGTAGTATTCCGATAGGTTCATTCCGTGCAGCAGCACGAACAGGATCAGCGAGATGACCGGCAGACATTTTACAATGCAGAAGAACAGCGACGAACTTCCTTCTTGACCAAACAGGACAAAAAATATAGCGACGGTCTTGAAGAAAGGTACAAGTTTTGGCCCCACACTCTTCAACTGCAACAAAAAGAAGAAAAAAAAATCATGATTAAAATGGGCACAAACTTATAAATATACAATATCAACAAATGTTTAGATGAGTCAGTACCTTAATTTCATTCTACAAGACGAATTGAACATTTGGATAATGATCACAAAATAATAAAATTAATATATTTTTTTATGTAATTTGACAGATTCAAAAGAAGTAAACCTGTTGCCGCTACATGTATGTACTTGTAGGCAACTATTGCTGGAGTGGGACATGCATAGCTCAGCACAAGAGCATCAATGCATCCACCTGAGGTTCGAGAGGTCAAAGGATCATTCCTCCTCCGTAGATCTGTTGGGCTCTGTTCCAAGTTTCCAACCAGTGATTCATTACTGGTTCATCAAAGGCCACATTGGGCGCTATCCTGTCTTTGGGAAGGCCCAGGCTTGGTGTTAATCAGTAAGAGTAGCCTATGTGGTGACATACCAGTCATGGAGCATTGGTTGTGCATGTAGTGGGTAAAACAGCAAGTAGATCCAGACCAAAAGGATTCATATTTAACTAAGTATATCTTGTCACGTGATCTACATGTAAATGATGTATTGCACCTAACACAAGGGAAGTGGCACATTATGTCTTGATCTTATTATATCTCACTAAAGTAAGCCTTTCTCCTCCTCAAAATTAATTTAGAAATTTTAGATCTGAGATCAGAGGAGTGGACTGGGTGGGAGTTAATATTATGTAGATTTCGGGAGAACAAACTTACATGTAGCTCAGACAGAGCATCTTAGACATACATGCAATTGCAATATACCACAAAACATGTAATTTCTATGAATTTATAACTGATATCTAACCAAATTTTACAACCTGAGATAATACAAATGATCAATTCATGAAATCAAAAACATATATATATTTAGGAGATCTTGGTTTGCTTAATTGCGTTTAAAGATTTAAAATCCCTACATGCTTATATCAAATTAATGTTCAATCATGGTCACACACAGCCCAGCTGTCTCGAACGCCTGTCCAGAAAAGAAGTTAGTGTTAGTATGAGAGAGGAAACCGGCTATTCCTATTTGATAGTAACAATGAAGAGCTATGTACATGTATGATGCAGCCAGTGTTAATTAACATGTATTTGATCTGATCTTGATATATAACAGAACATGTCAACCATAAATAAACAAGTATCCATCTGTGGTCTATTTCTGGTGCCGGCTGTTAATGCTAATATTAGTTCATGAATATTTTTACATGTACCTGTATAACATAAATAGAGGATATTAAACGAGCTACCCTGTATTATCAAGTTTAAGTCCCAAGTGAAATCATTTTCATTTGTCACGA